>ML315657.1:0-164587 GCA_005239505.1 Nicotiana paniculata
ATAAATCAGGTTTGAGCAGCAAGAAACACATAAAATCAATGTCATCAATTCACAATATGCACATCCTTTTTTTCCAACAGTATAACATAGATATACGAAATCATCATGCCTTAAAACCAACTTCAGAAAAATCCTTTGAAAAATGTATATTTTCAACAACTTCAAACCGAAAGATTTAGTATGAAAATGAAATAAATCATAAAGAGGCCCCTCGGGCAAAACATATTTCATAAGTTCAGAGTGAAAGTGGTAAAATCATAAGTAGCCCCTCGGGAAAAAACATGTATCATAATCAGCCCCTCGGGCATGCCTCACAGTCACTCATAATCAGCCCCTCGGGCATACCTCTTCAAACCGAAAGATTTAGTATGAAAATGAAATAAATCATAAAGAGGCCCCTCGGGCAAAACATATTTCATAAGTTCAGAGTGAAAGTGGTAAAATCATAAGTAGACCCTCGGGAAAAAACATGTATCATAATCAGCCCCTCGGGCATACCTCACAATCACTCATAATCAGCCCCTCGGCCATACCTTACAATCACTCATGCTTCCCAATCACTCGGCACTCGGCACTCGGCACTCGACACTCGGCACTCGGCACTCGACACTTGGTGCACTCACTGGGTGTGTGTGCAGACTCCGAAGGGGCTCCTTCAACCCAGGCGCTAATATCAAGCCACCTCGTGGCGTATCGTATCCTTATAAATCAGGCCCTCGATCTCACTCAGTCAGAACCTCTCAAAAGCCCCTCGGTCGAATCTATAAAATGGGGTACTCAACCCAAAACATCATTTTAAATCTCAAAGTAGTGTAAATCAGGCTGAGTTTCGAAAACAGTAAGCACAATGTGACTGAGTGAAATCATCAATAATTAGTGAGGAAAACAGCAGTAAAAATCCCCCAAGGGGTCTAAACAAGTCGGCACGAGGCCCCAAACATGGCTTATAGCCCAAATATTTTAGTAATATTTAGAACACAATTTAACATATAGTTTAGAGTAAAATAAGCAACTCAGTAGTTGCCGCGGAGAGGACCAAGTCCAATAAAAAAATCTGCGCGCCATGTACTCATCATCCGACATGTGCGCCATTCTAAAATCAGTGAGAAATATGAAGTCCGGGGTTTCATACCCTCAGAACAAGATTTATAACCATTACTTACCTCTACCGAGCCACAATACTAGTCTGCTATGCTCTTGCCCCTCGAATTGGCTCCCGATTGCTCCGAATCTAGCCAAAACCATTTTAACATCATCAATATACACTAAAGGAACACAACCCAATCGAAAACTATCAAATTATACAACAATCTCAAAATTCGGCCAAACCCGAGCCCCGGGCCCCCGCCTCAGAATCCGATAAAATTTACATCACAAGAACCCTTATCCTCCAACGAGCTCGTACATACCAAGAACATCAAAATCGGACCACAATTTCCCACTAAAATAGCCAAAAGAAATTCCCAAATCTTTCCTCGCATTTTCCAAACTTTTCTTACTTTAATCCTTCAAATACAAGCCTAATCCGAACAAAATAACATAGAAACGAGATTAATAACTCGGGAACTTACCTCCACTGAAGACCCACGAATTCTCTCTTCAAATTTCCCTCAAATGAGCTCTAACCGTATGCAATAATGGTTAATGACTAAAATTTCACGGAGGCTTCTTTTATACTGTTCTGCCCAACAATTCCGCACTTGCGGACCTTTAATCGAACATGCGGACCCGCACCTGCGGTCCCAGGTGCGCACCTGCAAAAACCCACTAACGGACCAATTCTCGCACCTGCGACCCCTTCTCTGCACCAACGGCTTTGCAGGTTCCGCCATCCCTTCGCACCTGCGGACTCCTCCTGCCGCCATCCCTTCGCACCTGCGGACTCCTCCTGCCTAGACTCCCTTCGCACCTGCGCATCGACTTTCACACCTGCGGCATTGCAGTGCGGCCATCCCTTCGCACCTGCGGACTCCTCCTGCCTAGAATCCCTTCGCACCTGCGGCATCGCACCTGCGGCTACCAATCCGCAGGTGCGGCCAACATTAGAAACTTACACAAGCAGCCATTTGCTGCAATTTTCCAAGTTCAAAACTCTGCCAATCATCCGAAATCAATCCCGAGCCTCTCGGGGCCCCTACCAAACATACCAACACACCCCATAGCATTATTCAAACTTAATCGAGCCTTCGAAACACCAAAAACAACATGAAAACCCAAAAATTACATCAAATTCAAGCCTATGAACTTTGAAACTTCCAAATTTTGCCAACAACGCCGAAACCAACCAAAATACCTCCGATTGACCTGAAATTTTGCACACATATCCAAAATGACATTACATACCTGTTCCAACTTCCGAAATTCCATTCCAACCCCGATAGCTTATTTTCCACTACCGATCAGAAATCGCCAAAAACTAACTTTCGCCAATTCAAGCCTAATTCTACACCGGACATCAAAACTCCATTCCGAACACACTCTTAAGTCCCAAATCACCTAACAAAACCATCCGAGCCATAAAATCCGCATTCCGAGGTCGTTCACCAATAAGTCAACTCTTAGTTGACTTTCTCAACTATTAGGCTACCGTGAGAGACTAAATGCCTCAATTCTAATCATGACCACTCTGAATCCGAACCAACCAATCCAACACACATAAATGAAGCTGAACCACATAAAATGAAGCAGAAATGGGAGAAACGAAGCTAAACTCTCGGAACGACCGGCCGACTCGTTACAAACCTAGATTTTGATAAAAAAGGGATCTAACCACGAAATGGTTATGGAATTGAGTGAAAATTACATATTTGAGTTCGTGAGGTTTTGTGTAACATTTATCTTTGAAATTTTTTGAAATTCGGGCGCGTGGGTCGAGGGTTAATTTTAGGGATCTTTTAATTGGGTTAGGTAATTACTCAAATAGTTAAATTATGAACTTTTGAACATGTATTCATCAAATAATATAACATTTGTCTTGTTTCGGAATGTTTGGTACCAAGTTGAGGATTTAAAGCATATTTGTGGATCGAAAGTGGACTTGAGGACGAGGTAAGTCTCTTGCCTAACCTTGTAAGAGGAAACCCATCCTCTTAGGTGTGTTTTGTCATAAATTTCTTGTGTGGGGAGCTATGTACGCACTAAGTGACGAGGGTCCGTGCGTAGCTATATTCCATGTGAAGTTCGGGCCCTCTTAGGTTTACATCATGCTTTTTTGACACCGTTATTTGATTATGCATATTAATTGTCTTGAATAGAGTTGAGATTAAGGATTTTATGATTTAAAGTTTCCAGTTGAGACTTCTTATTTGTGGAAAAAATTGAAGAATTAAAATAACTTTGAGAAATCTATGTTCACTCGTGTCGCAAGCATTTCCGCAAGCGACGTAAATTCCACTACTCTCGTGGAAGCGGGCCGTTCTCCTCGGCAGGTCAGTAGATGCATATATTGTTCGTGCCGTTTAACCCTCGGCAGTGCACACAATATATCTATATGTATTTGGGATCGTGCATAATAATACTTGGAGCCCAATTATACTTGATACCATTTTATTGGCTTGAGAGGTTAAATTGTTAAATGATGGAAGTTGATTTGGGTTTCTGTCTACTTCATTTCGAACAATAGTTTAATATTTTTGTATATTCTACTAGTAGCTCATATACTTGTGACTCCAGGTCTTGGAGATTATTCTAATAGACACTTGATGATTTTTGATTATTTACTTCATCTCATTTGACCTTAAAATTGTTTATTTCTCATTTTATTAAAATTTTCACTTCTTATTCATTCAATAATTAAAAATCAATTATTTCTAAATTGTTAAAGGAAACAATCACATGGTTAGTTCACTATTGGATTTCCTAGCGGTAATGTTGGGCACCATCACGGCCTATAGGAGAAATTGGGTCAGGACAACAAGGTATCAAAGCACTAGGTTTACGTAGGTCTCACAAGTTATGAGCAGGCCTAATAGTGTAACAACCTGGTCGGTCGTTTTGAGAATTTAAGTCCCCTTCGGTGGCATAAGATCTTGATCTGATTTTTATTTTGTGCATTTACTTGCGTACGTGGTTGAATTCAGTTATCGGATGATTCGGAGTCAAATCAGAAGAAGGGTTTAAGTTTTGGAAGCTTAAGTGGTAAGAGTTGATCGGAACTTGACTTTTGTGTAAACGGCTTCGGAATGGGCTTTGGATTATTGCAACAGCTTCGTATGGTGATTTTGGAGTTATGCGTGCGTCCGAATTTGGATTTGAAGGTCCGTAAGGTAATTTGGAGCATTTCGGCGAAAGTTGGAAAATTGAAGTTTTGAATGTTGAGAGGTTTGAGAAAGAGTTGATTTTTGAAATATCTAGATTGGAATGAGATTCTGAGAGTTGGAGCAGCTGTGTTATGTTATTTGTGACTTGCCTGTAAAATTTGACGTCATTCCGGGTTGATTTGATAGGTTTCGACGTGAGTTTTAGAATTTGGAAGATTTGAAAGTTCATAAGTTCGATTCATGGCGCGATTCATAGTTTCAACATTGTTTGATGTGATTTGATACCTCGAGAAAGTCCGTATTAGGTTATGGAACTTGTTGGTGTGTTAGACGGGGTCCCGAGGGCCTCGAGTGTGTTTCGGATGGGCTACGAGACATTTTTTCAAGTTGCTGGTTTCTGGTGTCTGATGTCCTCGCTCGCGATCGCAAAGTGCCAGTCCCGATTGCATAGTGTTCTGTTGACCTGCCATATTTTTCTTCATCTTGTTCGCATTGTAAGATTCGCAATCACGAACTTGTGAGTTCTTCTGCAACAAGTTCGTGTTCGATCTTCCACGTTCGCGTAATGGTAGCCTTTTCCTCACTCAGTTCTTCGCGTTCGCGTCTTTGTGTACGCGATCGCGTAAGTCTAGCTTACTACTTTTCGCGTTTGCATCTCCTCGTTCGTGTTCGCATAGGGTCATTCTGGGAAGCACTCTTTTCCTTCTTCGCGATCATGATGCTTTGACGCTTGGGCAGCAGAATATATCTTCCAAATTGAGGTTTAGGCCATTTTTATAATATCTTATATTGTAGAGCTTGATTTTGAGCGATTCTAAGTGGGTTTTTCAAACAAATCGATTGAGTAAGTGTTCTTCACCTAGAATTTACTATATTCCATGATTTTATCTTTATTTTTATCGTTTAATTTGTGTTTTGTGTTGAGGAAAATGGGGATTTTTGAAGAAAATTTTCAAAACTAAAAATCATGATTTGAGGGGCGAATAGGTATTGAAATTTGATAATTTTAGTTTGGTTGAAATCGTATAGGAATGGGTGTTCGGATTTTTTGAAATTTATCGGGTTCCGAGGTGCGGGCCCGGGGATCGACCTTTGGGTTGATTTTTGGATTTTGATAAAGATTGAGGCTTTATGATCCATAATAGTTTCTTATGAGTTTTATTTGTGCTTTGAAGTTATTTTGACTAGATTTGAGCCGTCCGGAGGTCTTTTCACCCTAGAAGTTCATTTTAGAGTATCGATCTGTCTGCTTTGAGGTAAGTATCTTGCCTAACTTCGTGTGGGGAAACTACCCCTTAGGATTTGAGTATTCTATGCTAATTGTAGTCTACGTACGCGAGGTGACAAGCACGTGCTCAGGCTTATTTGTGGAAATTTGGCCTTTTAGGGTTCCTAGGTCCTTGTATTCGCTGAGTAAGAAGTTGCTTTTGTTATGATCATGTTTCTTAATTACTAGTTTCACCTCTACCTGATTTAATTGAGATTAATTACTTCATGATCCACTCTTATTGCCTGTTTGACTCTTATATGACTTAACTAAAGATTGTTACCCCTTCTATTGCCATGTTATCTTTTCCTAACTGCTCATTTATTTTGAAATTATAATTATCTCTTCTAAAATTGTTCATCCTTTATTGAGGTTATGATTATCTTTCCGTTGCTTATCCTTAATTGAACTTGTTGTATCTTTTTCATAACTGCCCAACCTTAAAAGATGTTTAAATATCATATATCTTAGTTGACTAGTCCTTATTTGAAATTATTTGACTCGCGTTAGCTCTCTTTTTGTTGAACTGTACATTGTGGGACCGTTGTTACATATTATTTCCTTCCTTGTTGAGTAGTTCCTATTATGACCAGCATTTCTCGATTGTGGCTACTCCTTGTGAATTAGTTCCTTCGTTTCTTTGAGTTCTGGAATCTCTGAGTTGACTTATTTGTCATACCCTTGTATTATTGTCATTGTTGTTATTGTACTTGTTGTTGTGATGCACGAGGCTTTTTCCGTGCATTTGTTGTTATTATGATGCACAAGGTTTCTTTCATGGGGTTGTTGTTATGGGTTTGCAGGGGGTTTCTGCCGTGCTATTGTTACTATTGATATTTGCACATGCGGCGTGACAAGGCGGGCTATATATATGTGGTTTGAGCATGTGGCGAGACAAGGTGGGAACATTATTATGCAGGTGTGGCGAGACAAGGCGGGCACTTTATTATTGCACACGCTGTGAGACAAGGTGGGCTGTGTCAGGGATTGATTTGTGATGACTTGTGATGGCCTGGGGGAATTCTTTTTGTTGATATTGTGTGGTGGTGCACTTAGCTATGTAAGTTCTATCTTGTGGAAAATTGTGGGAAAACATTCTACGTGCTGTCCATTTCTTTTTTCTATACTTACTAGCTAGCACGAACTATGTTAGAATACTTGCACAAGCATACATGTTGTTAAGCACTCTTATCATTTAAAGAGGATTCTTGATATTGTTGAGTATAGATGCACACCCTTGTTTACTTGCCTGATATGTGAGAATGGCTCTATTTGTCACGTGAGTCGTCAGTGCAGTTATAAAGTGTAATGAGAGCACATGATGTCAAGTGTTAGGGTTCAGGTATTGGGACCCATGAGTTATGAATAGTCTGAGGTTCGGTACCTCCTGGAGTTTATTGGCTAAAACCTGGTGTGAAAGCGGTCATGTTTGTTGAGTTGTTACTTGTCCTTTCTTTATCTGTGATTATTGGATTTAGGCTGTGTTTCCTGTTACACCCCATGTTTTCATACGTTAGAGTACGTCGTAACTCAATTGATGTAAGTTCAGAAATAAGATTATATTTGGAAGCATATAAAGTAAGTTAATCATGTTACTCGGAGGTTACAAATATTTAAGATCATGAATAACGAGTACCGAGAGGGTTGGAAAGCTTAGAAGCTAAACCAATTGAAGAAAATAAGTTTCGTCGAAAGTAGACGAGTTTGGAATGCTATAGCATGTACTTTAGGTTGAGACTATGGTTCATTAAATGATAAGGAGTTTATGATATGAGTTATGTTTGTCGTATGATGGTCGTGTTCTACGTTTTGAAGTCAAGCGAGTTGTGGAACAAAAGTTGGCAATGGTCTTCATAAATTACATGCATAATGTGCTGAAAATTAGGTCAAATGTAACTGGGATTTTCTCCCAATATTCTTGGAATTATTTTCAGATATACCAACCAAATTGAAGATCTATGAGTCTAGTTTCAGATGCATTAAATCGTTCATCGATACAACATAGGAGTAGAGATATATTTGTAGTTCTCCGAGACTGCTCAGACATCATAAGTGACAAGTAGGTGGTTCACTAAAGCTTTTTGAACAATAAATTTTATGTGTTATATGAGATTTTATTGGGACATATTATATACAAAATTTAATGTCTTGGAAATTAGTTTCCAATGCTCTTAACCGTTCATTCATACGGCATCCGGATAAAAAGATATAAGCGTCGGAAGATGGGCCAATGCTTTTCCAAAGTTGATATATATATGTCTTAGGTCGGCTTTCTCTTCATTTTTCAGTATAACACGACCATAGAACACCCATAAACATATCCTTAAGCTATCTTCTAGGGTTTCAAAGAGGGTTATCATCCCGGGCATGAAATCGAGAAGCGATAACATCAAAACGATCCCTACGACGTAAAAGCCATTATACCGCCTCTCTTTTTTCTTTGTAGTTAGAGTTTTGGAAGGTACTTCATAGTTAATTAAATTATATATCAGTATTTAAGTGTTTAAATATCAAGGAAGGTTTATAAATGTGTTTCCTAATACTTAGAACTCACGGGACGATGATCGGAAGCCGTGAGTTAAAGTTATTTGACAAAAGTGGACTGTTTGTGGGCTGTTTCGTGTTGGCCTCTTGTGCAGATGTTTTATGGAGTTTTGGAGGATGAAAGGTGTGGGAAAACAACACATAATGACGGAATGGTGGGCTGGTTTCTTGTCGTTATTTTTGTTAAGGTCGTTTGACATTACTACGGTGGTCGTTTTGTGCATGAAGAGATTGCGGTGTGTTGGGAAGTTTTGTAGTATTCTGTGGTGTATATAAGGCTGGAAAATAATGTATATATGTTGTTGTTGTGTTCTTGTGTTTTTGGTATTATCTTGAATTTGGAGGAAGTAAGAATAATAGGGGAGATGCTGCCCGTTTTTATACAAAATAAGTTTGTCGTTCGTTGTGCGATAGTTTTTCCTTTCGTAACTTAATGATAGTATTATTATCGTTGTTGTAGATTAAGGGGCGAAGAGGAGAATTCAACTTGGTGAGTGGAAAGATTCTGATAAGGTATGTTAAGGCTCTTCCTTTATTATTTTGGCATGATCTAAAGTGAAACGAATGTAAACGTACGCTATTTAATAATGAATCTACTCCTAGAAACTAAGGTTGTCCATGTTTTTCTATCCTTACAAACTTACTCTATGAAAGTATGTATGATCCTTGTCTCCTAGTGAAGTTCATATTGATGGTATGATGTCCATAATGTTAATCGAAGGTGCAACTACCTTACGTCACTCAGAAAGGTTTAGAGCTTGCTTCCATGAGTCCAACATGCATTATCTATAGTATCTATTTTACTCTACCGACCCGCGCTATAGTTTGTCGGGTACGAACCTAATGTGCAACCACTGATCAGTTGGGTTTACCGATCTCCACGTGCCCGGGTACAATTCTACCGAGCTTTATGATGACCCGGTATGTTTTTACCGAGTCTACGAGGACGGATATGATATGATGATGATGATGCCCAAAGAGGCGGATGTTTTTAAAAGATTATATATACATACATACATACATATATATATATATATATATATATATATATATATATATATCACTCATTTCATGTCACTATCTGTCAGAGGCACTCAGATGCTACATGTTGTATCTCCTACATCTCTTTACATTATTGTTCTTAGTTATGCTATTCTGCCTTACATACTCAGTACTTTATTTGTACTGACGTTCCTTTTGCTTGGGGACGCTGCTTTGCATGCCCGCAGGTCCCTATAGACAGGTTGACAATCCTCCTAGTAGGCTATCGGCTAAGCGGAAGGTGTTGCTGCACTCCACTTGCTCCGGAGTTGCCTATTTGGTCAGTATGATTGGGACATGCATTGACTGGTATGGCGGGGCCCTGTCCCGACCTTTTTGATGTTTATGTACTCTTAGAGGCTTGTATACAAATGTCAAGTATGTGGATATTTGTATGGACTTGTCGGCCTATATTTTGAGTTTACATTCATGTCAGCCTTATATGAGCGTACTCACATGTATATGTTTCTATATCATGTTAGGTCATCATATGTATATCATTCCCTTATGTTTTATTTGGATTATGTCATGATGACCATTTTGGCACATTTACCCGTGATAGTATGATAAGAAAGATATGTTATGTTGGTACTCGGTTGAGTAAGGTACCGGGTGCCCGTCGTGGCCCATAGGTTGGGTCGTGACAAAAGTGGTATCGGAGCAGTTCTGTCCTAGGGATGTCTACAAGTCGTGTCTAGTAGAGTCTTGTTTATGGGTGTGTTGTGCACCACACTTATAAGCAGGAGGCTACAGGGCATTTAGGGCTGTCACTCTTTCATCTTACTCTAGATGGTGTGGTAGAGCTCAGTCATAAGAACTCAATTTTCTAAATTCTATCTTATTCATAATACGACGATGCCTATATCCAGAAAGACGATTGGTAAGAGGTTGCATGTGGCTGTGACTGAGTTGAGTCAGAGGAACTCGATTTTGCACAATGCTTATGATGAGTAAATATAAGGTATTCAGTAGATCATGTGTGTACTAAGACGGGTAAGCCACTTGATAAGTAGCCCTAAGGCAAATAAAATATATCCACTCCTATGGTGAAAGGAGATGCGAGATTCAGAAGATAGATACAAGTTTCAACAAGTAAAAGAAATAAGATGAAGAACGGTATGAGGCACCCAGTTAATGAAGATTGTTAGTATTTACGATTCAAGCAGAGAAATACAAGCATTTTGAATTACCTACTATTGTAACAGAGGTATGTACAATTGGCCATACCCGCCTCAGTTATGCTCCATGGGAGCCAACATATCCAGTTAAGAGAAGAAAGGGATATCAGGATCGAGTTAGGGTTGAAGTAACCCAAAAATGGTGGATGATTATTATCATTAGCTAACATTTCCAAAAGATAGTGCAAACATGGTAATAGATCTCCTTGCAGACATCCAGATGGTGCACTTTATAATAGAACAATGAGAGAGAATGTTAGGCGTCCCAAAGAACCAGTGAGATGAAGCAGGGGGAGTTAAAAGTTAAGGAACGTTTTGTTGGAGTTTTCAGAATAAAATGATAGACATAAATGTTAGCATGGAAAAAAAGAAGAGAGTTAATAAAGCATTATGAGTAAGATGTGATATGTGGATGAAAACGGTAGAAAACAAAATGACAGTATTACCGAATATAGTCAAGGGAAGGAAAATACGAGAGGTAACAGTCCTTGAGGCAACAAAAAAGCATAGGTCATAAAGTCACATCCTCATTTCGAGAAATAAGTTTGTGACTCTAACGTGATTGCCAAAGGGAAAAGTTAGACCCCAGAGTAATAGAATTCAGTATGGGCTGGTGAACAAGATAAATTAAACATGAATTAAGGATCGAGGGAATTGGTAATAGTCGGCATCGTGAGATTTCAGAGATTGTGTTTGGACAATAATAGAATCGACAACAAAAGAATAACCTTTAAAGGTCATTCAAGAAGATGCGTTCCTAAAGCAAGCACTATGAGCAGAATTAAGCTTAAGGAACTAAATGTGCCAGTTACACCAGGTGTCACCCTTGTGCGTAAGAAATTCAATTATCCTTGGTGTAGAAGGGTTACCGCAAGGCGAGTAATATCTCAGTTAAGATGTGAATGCCAAAGATGAAGAGGTAAATATCGAATGGTAAAGGAAGAATGTGGTAAAAAGGTGAAAGGAATGAGATTGCATTTATTCAGATCTTACAGATATAATATGACTCCAGAACATTATGCAAGCATGATGTTGGGGAGAATCGATAAGGGTTTCACACTCGATGATATTGTTAAATAAGTGGGAATGGACACTTGTTACATAAGGATCCCGTACGAGAGGTAAGTTAAGGCAAATGGCATAACCTAAGAGGCATTACATAAAGTACATATATGAGAGTGGACCAACGTGTAGTCTGTAGTTGATTCAGAAAGATCCTAGTTATAGCTAAAAAAGAGGTCATAGATAAATAAACAGATCATGCAACATAAACGTAGTGAAACCGAACATAGGGAATTCAGTCTCGCAGATATGATGCCATCGTGATCCTTGAGTAATATTAAGATACGAGATTGGGTAGTTAAAGGTACCGTATAAGTGTTGCAGAAATAAAAGAAAGTGCCACTAGGGAGATAGTCAAATTTCACTTCAGAAGCAACCTTACGAGCACAAGGGCATGGATGTAAGTAACTAAGGATAATAATAGGTGAGTAAGAGCATCAAAAATTCCTTTGGGTATATGATGTAATAAGCTCATAGCTTTACAAGAGTCGGAGGGTATCCACTATGTAGTACAACGAAAGACTAGCTGAGGTAATAAGGAAGAAGGCTTCAACATAAGCATAGTGACCTAAAGAAGAAATGGTCTTGTAACAACAGTATCACTATAATATTGTATGCACTCCATAAGTAAGTGGCACCTATCGTGGATAATGAACGGGAAGAAGAAAAACAAATCAAGAGTTGGTAATTGAGATCGTATGAGATACATGGAACTCCAGTATTTGTGGGCATTAAGATATTCCAAGTATCCATATAGCAAGTGGAAGAACGACCAGGAAAAGTAATTGCTTACATTTAAAGGCGACTGGGAAGGCATGAAAGGAAATCTATGGTGCTAGCATGTTAAAAGGAAGGTTGCGATTAGTGTAAATAGATATGCGTAGGTCATAAGCTAAAGTATGGTAGAGAAACACAATTTTAGCTAGACAGGAGTAAGGATAAGAAAAGGTGAATGAGAAGGTAACAAGAATAGGTAAGTCCTCGGGATTAAACCCATCACAACAAGAGAGCTGATGGTTTCCATAAAGTTATAAAAAGCTTAGGATAGCATGAGTAAACTCAAAGGAGCTTAAAACTAGGATCATTTAGAAGAGATAAAATGCTACCCTGGTAATAAAGTAAGGGTGTAACTGTGATAAATGATAAAAGGATGACGTTTAGGCCTTTGATTGAGTAATGATTTTGAGAACAAGTATTTCATGAACTGCACAGGATTAGAATACCCCCATAGGATGAATCACATTGGGATGCTATGAAGTATAACTATTGGAGTATACTATCATCCCTAAGTGGATCAGGAAAATCACTTCAGATGTTCCCCGATGAGACGTGAGCCCTAGTGATGATATATTACATAAGAGGTTTCAAGTTATCAGTGGTAGATTACAGATCAACATTAAGGTAAATCAATAATAGATGGATGAAAGTTACAAATATGAGATGAGATTAGGCTAACATTATTAAAATGAACAGTAATAGGGAAACACTAACTGGCTTAAATTTATACATATAGGATAAGCGGTGAGAGAGTAACCTAGAGTTGGGTGGCAGACCTAGATAATAATAAATCGAAGTAAGAGTTATGGTACAGTATGACCGACCAAGTTGTGGTAAAGCCATAAGCATAGATAACTGAGGCTATGAAACAAGATATAGCAATAGTCGTAAGTTCAACAAAGTACCAAGCAAAGAACTTTAGTACAACTATAGATGCCCAGAGGGACAACTTGTCATAGTACTATATATGTTCACAAAGTGAAGCCTAGAGATTGGTTAAAAGCTAGCAAAAAAAGGGAGATAAGAGTTGCATTGGCGCACATTCAAGGTTAGAATCGTACATGTTGCATGAAAGAAGGTAAAAACAGTGATGTGATTGGGATAATTTCGACCACAAGTCGTGGAGTGAGAAAGAGGCCTAAAGAGGGGAATTCCCTAGCCTTTGGATTTATTCATCGAACAACTCCCTGGATGGAAAAGACAATATTAAAATATTCATAAGAGTTATTGCTTAAGATATGTACAAGTGAATTAGTTAATATTCGAGGACAAATGTTCCAAAGGGGGGAATTATGTTACACCCCATGTTTTCATACGTGAGAGTACGTCGTAACTCAATTGATGTAAGTTCAGAAATAAGATTAAATTTGGAAGCATATAAAGTAATTTAATCATATTAACTTGGAGGTTACAAATATTAAATATCATGAATAACGATTACCGAGAGGGTTGGAAAGCTTAGAAGCTAAACCAATTGAAGAAAATAAGTTTCGTCGAAAGTAGACGAGTTTGGAATGTTATAACATGTACTTTAGGTTGAGAATATGGTTCATTAAATGATAAGAAGTTTATGATATGAGTTATGTTTGTCGTATGATGGCCGTGTGCTGCGTTTTGAAGTCAAGCGAGTTGTGGAACAAAAGTTGGCAAAGGTCTTCACAAATTACATTCATAATATGCTGAAAATTAGGTAAAATGTAACTGAGATTTTCTCCCAATATTCTTGGAATTATTATCTGATCTACCAATAAAATTGAATATATATGAGTCTAGTTTCAAAATCATTAAACCGTTCATCGATATGACATAAGAGTAGAGAGATATTTGCAGTTTTGCGAGACTGCACAGACATCATAAGTGACAAGTAGGTGATTCACTAAAGCTTTTTGAGCAATAAATTTCGTATGTTATATGAGGTTTTATTGGAAAATATTATATACCAAATTGAAGGTCTTGGAATTTAGTTTACAACTTTCTTAACCATTCGTTCATATGACATCCGGATAAAAAGATATAAGCATCGAAAGATGGGCCAATGCTAGGGTGCCAAGCTAGCACCTCTTTGACTTTTCCAAACTTGATATCTATAAGTCTTATGTCGGCTTTCTCTTCATTTTTCAGTATAACACGAACAAAGAACACCCATAAACATATCCTTAAGCTATCTTCTAGGATTTCAAAGAGGATTATAATCCCTGGCATGAAATCGAGAAGCGATAACATCAAAACGATCCCTACGACGTAAGTGCCATTATATCGCCTCTCTTTTTTATTTGTAGTTAGAGTTTTGGAAGGTAATTAATTTTTAAGAAACATATAATATCTTTATTTTAGTGTTTAAATATCAAGGAAGGTTGATAAATGTGTTTCCTAATAGTTAGAACTCACGTGACGATGATCGAAAGCCGTGAGTTCGAATTATTTGACAAAAGTGGACTGTTTGTGGTCTGTTTCGTGTTGGCCTCTTGTGCTGATGTTGTATGGAGTTTTGGAGGATAAAAGGTGTGGGAAAACGAAACATAATGACGGAATGTTGGGCTGGTTGTTTGTCGTTATTTTTTTAAGGTCGTTTGACACTACTACGGTGGTCGTTTTGTGTATGAAGAGATTGCGGTGTGTTGGGTTGTTTTATAGTATTTTGTGGTGTATATAAGACTGGAAAATAATGTATATATGATTTTGTTGTTGTGTTCTTATGTTTTTGGTGTTATCTTGAATTTGGAGGAAGTAAGAATAATAGGGGAGATGCTGCCCGTTTTTATACAAAATAAGCTTGTCGTTCGTTGTGCGATAGTTGTACCTTTCGTAACTTAATGATAGTATTATTATAGTTGTTGTAGATTAAGGGGAGAAGAGGCGAGTTCAACTTGGTGAGTGGAAAGATTGTGATAAGGTATGTTAAGGGTCTTCCTTCATTCTTTTGGCATGATATAAAGTGAAACGAATGTAAACGATACACTATTTAATAATGAATCTACTCATAAAAACTAAGGTTGTCCATGTTTTTCTATCCTTACAAAGTTACTTTAAGAAAGTATGTATGATCCTTGAGTCCTAGTGAAGTTCATACTGATGGTATGATGTCTATAATGTTAATGGAAGGTGCAACTACCATATGTTACTCTGAAAGTAGGTTTAGAGCTTGATTCCATGAGTCCAGCATGCATTATATATAGTATCTATTTTACTCTACCGAGCCACGCTATAGTCGGCCGGGAACGACACCTATTGTGCAACCACTGATCAGTTGGGTTTACCGAGCTCCACGTGGCCGGGTACGATTCTACTGAGCCTTATGATGGGCGGGTATGTCTTTACCGAGTCTTCTACGAGGCCGGGTATGATATGATGATGATGATTCCCACAGAGGCAGATGTTTTTAAAAGATTATATATATAAGATTATATATATATATATATATATATATATATATATATATATATGTATCACGCATTTCATGTCACTATCTCTCATAGGCACTCAGATGCTACATGTTGTATCTCCTACATCTCTTTACATTACTGTGCTTAGTTATGCTATTCTGCCTTACATACTCAGTACTTTATTCGTACTGACGTCCCATTTTCTTGGGGACACTGTGTTTCATGCCCGCAGGTCCCTATAGATAGGTTGAAAGTCCTCCTAGTCGGCTATTGGCTCAGCGGAAGGTGTTGCTGCACTCCACTTGCTCCGGAGTTGCCTATTTGGTCAGTATGATTGGGACATGGATTGACTGGTATGGCAGGGCTCTGTCCCGACCTTTTTGATGTTTATGTAATCTTAGAGGCTTGTAGACAAATGTCAAGTATATGGATACTTGTATGTCCTTGTCGGCCTATGTTTTGAGTTTACATTCATGTCATCCTTATAGGAGCGTACGTCACATGTATGCGTTTCTATATCATGTTAGGTCATCATATGTTTAGCATTCCCTTATGTTTTATTTCGATTATGTCATGATGACCATTTTGGCACATTTACCCGTGATAGTATGATAAGAAAGATATGTTATGTTGGTACTCGGTTGAGTAAGGGTGGTGTCCGTCGCGGCCCATAGGTTGGGTCGTGACATCTCCGTTCATTCTGGTGTGTCATTATTATGGTATTCTGCTGATAGTTGTCGTTTTCTTTTCTTACTACAGGTACTATATTATTTTCCATTTCGTGTAGTCTTTATGTAGATATGATACTCTGTTGTTCCTATACTTATACTTGTTAAGGTTATTTAGTCCAGTAGGTGTCTTGACTGTTCCTCATCACTACTCCACTTAGGTTAGTCTTGATACTTGTTGGGTATCGCTGTGGCGTACTCATACTACACTTCTGCACATTTTTGTGCAGATCTAGGTATTTTGAAGTCAGTTGATCATTAGCTAGCTGTGCGGATTGTTGCTGTGGAGACTCAAGGTAAACCTGCTCCTACGTTTGCAGGCTTCAGAGTCACCTTCCTATTTGTATTAACACTGTTTACCTATTTCCAAACAATTGTATTTAGAGATTTTCTAGCTAACTCTGTAGAGCTTATGACTTGTACTGGCGGTTTTAAGAATTTTAATTTTTATAAAGATTTTTTTATAAAATTGTTCATTGTTATTAAATTATTGTTGTTATTCAGTTAATGTTAGGCTTACCAAGTTCCTAAGACTAAGTGCCATCACGGCTCCCAATAGAGGGAAAATTGGGTGTTGACAAATAGAGTCTTGTGGATCGGTGCAGAGACGCTCGTACTTATCTTCGAGAGGCTATAGGGTGTTAGGAAACTACTCTTTCTTCATCTCCTATCGTGCAGTTGATGTGGTACTAAGTATCTTTCTCTTATTCTCTCACAGATGGCGAGAACGCACACAATGGATGTTCCAAACCAGTGGGAAGCTGCTCCCCCTATTGCTAGAGGCAGAGGCCGAGGGAGGGATCTAGCTCGTGGTAGAGGATTTCATTATTGAGGAGCAGGCCGAGGGTCATGGTTCGTATCCTACGGTTCATGGGTACTATGACTCAGGCTGGTTTATTTCCAGCAGACCCAACCACATCTCAGGCGGGAGGGGGAGCACATACCCCTACAACTCAGGCTCTTAGGCATGCAACTATTGTATATCAGACCCTGGGCACACTACCCGTGGGCAGAGCCCAGCCAGTGGCAACAGCAATACCTGAGCCCAGACCAGCCGCAGCTGGCGAGCCACAAAAGCTAATGGATATGTGGATTAGGCTACACCCTCCTGTCTTCGGAGGTGAGCGACATGAGGACCCCTAGGACTTAATTGATTGGTGCAGGGACATATTGCACAACATGAGGATATTTGAGTCCCACGGGGTGAATTTTGCTACTTTCCAACTGGAGGGTAGGGCCCGTAGATGGTGGAAGTCCTATCTTCTCGGCATACCAGCAGGTTCTCCCCTCATGACTTGGAATCAGTTTACACGTCTTTTCTTGGATAGGTATATTCCACCCTCTCAAAGGGAAGAGTTGCGGTTTCAATTCAAGCAGCTCCAGCAGGGTCAGATGTCAGTGATCGACTATGAGGCGAGATTCTTTGAGTTGTCTCTCCATGCACTTACGATACTTCCTACTGATACAGGGAGAGTGCAGAGGTGTTTTGCAGGGTTGCACTCTAATATCCAGGCCACCATGGCCCGAGAGGTTGAGATGGGAACTTCTTACGAGCTAGTTGTAGAGATAGCTCAGAGAATTGAGGTGTTCGTCAGCGGGGCCGAGAGAAGAATCGCGAGAAAAACGGTTCCATTATTTCGGAGGGTTCACTGGTGCTCTGTCTGGGGGAAGAGGTTAGTTTGGGAGAGGTTAGCCTACCAGGCCTACATATCCAGCACCGCCGCCTTCTCAGGGTTCTCTAGTACGACTCTATTTCAGTGCCATGCTAGAGAGTTCCTATAGCCTACCAGATATTCAGGGTTCCTCTAGTGGGTGTTCAGGCTATTAGGGTCAGACTTTAGGTCAACAGTCCACCGTACCAAAAGGTTATTTTGAGTGCGGGGATCTTAGCCATATGCGGAGGTTCTTCCCCAGGCTTTGGGGCAAGGCAGTACAACAGGGTTCTCAGCCTATGGTTACAGCACCAACAGCCACACCATCCATCCATTTTCCCAGAGGCGGAGGGCTGGTGGGTAGGTCCCGTCCTAGAGGTGGAGGCCAAGCAGGTGGAGTCCAGTCAGGTGGCGCTCCAGCTAGATTCGCCAGACCAGATGAAATAGCCTTAGATGTTGTGATCACATATATTATTTCTCTCTACCTATTCATTTGTGTCATCTCTGTTTGCTCACTTCCTGGATGTTCCTCGCGAGTCCTTGGGTACTCCTGTTTATGTGTCCACTCCATTGGGTGATTCTATTGTTGTGGATCGGGTCTATTGGTCCTGCATTATTACATTCTGTGGTTATGAGACTAGAGCGGATCTTCTGCTGCTTGATATGACCGACTCTGAGGTCATCCTGGGCATGGAATGATTGTATCCATATCATGCCATCCTTGATTGCCATGCCAAGACTGTTACCTTGGCGATGCTAGAGATGCCTAGATTTGAGTGGAAGTCTTCGTGTATCAGGACACTTAGTCAGATCATCTCTTTTATGAAGGCTCGACACATGGTCGAAAAGGGTTAATTGGCTTATCTAGCTTATGTTCGGATAATACCGCAGAGACTCCGATGATTGATTTAGTTCCCTAGTCCAAAAGTTCTCCGATGTATTTCCTTCTGATCTTCTAGGCATGCCACCAGATCATGATATTGATTTTTTCATTGATTTGGCTCCAGGAACCCAACCTATATCTATCCCACCATACCGTATGGCTCCGAAAGAGTTGAAGGAACAACTTGAGTAGTTTCTCGTAAAGGGGTTCGTCTGGCCGAATGTATCGCCTTGGGGTGCACCAGTGTTATTTGTGAAGAAGAAAGATGGGACTATGCAGATGTGCATTGATTACCGCTAGTTGAACAAAGTTACCATTAAGAAAAAGTACCCATTGCAGCGTATTGATGATTTGTTTGACCAGTTGCAGGGTGCCAGGGTGCTCTAATATCTACTTGAGATCGGGGTACCATCAGTTGAAGATTCAGGATTTGGATGTTCCGAAGACTGCTTTTTGGACTAGCCGCAGGTGCGAGCTCGCAGAAGCGAGCCAGCAACCGCAGAAGTGCCCAGCATAGGCAGCCTAGAAACTATAGGAATGGACATGGTGAGTGCATATGCGCGACCGCAGAAGAGGTTGAGGTACCGCAGAAGAAGGAGCAAGTGTAGGTGCGGCTCGTCTGACGTAGGAGAAACATAGCAAAAACGAGCCATTATTCCGAAAATGTAGATTGGGCCAGCCAAGGGAGGACTGCATCTGCGATGATATTTCCGCAGATACGGCCAGTGAATCACAGAAACGGAAAAATTGCTCGGCAGAACCTTCATTTAAGTAGAGACTTAAGCATTTTGGGTTCATTTATTGCATTCCTTGGGAGATTTTGGAGCTCTTAGAGAGGGGGTTTTCACCTAGCACTTTGAGGTAAGTAATTTTTATACAATGTGATTTAAATACATAGATTATTGGTACATTTAACATGTAAAAATTGTGAAATCATGGGTTTAGATGAAAATCCTAGGTTTTGATAAACAAAATAGAATTTCACCACGAAAATGGTTATGGAATTGAGTGAAATTATATATTTGAGTTCGTGAGGTTATGGGTAACATTTATCTTCGATAATATCTAGAATCCAGGCACGTGGACCCGGGGGTGAATTTTAGGCATCTTCCAATCAGGGTTAGGTAATTACTCCAATAGTTAAATTATGAATTTTTGAACATGTATTGATGAATTTATATAACATTTATCTAGTTTCAGATCATTTTGCACCGAGTTGAGAATTTAAAGCATATTTGTGGATTGGAAATTGACTTGAGGACAAGGTATGTCTCTTGCCTAACCTTGTAAGAGGGAATTCATCCTCTTAGATGTATTTTGTTGTAAATTTCTTGTGTGGGGAACTACGTACGCACTAGGTGATGAGGGTCCGTGCATAGCTATATTCCATTTGATGTCCGGCTAGTCTTAGGCTTACATCATGCTTTGTTGACACCGTTATTTGATTATGCATATTGATTGTCTTGAATAGAGCTGAGATTAAGGATTTTAAGATTTAAAGTTTCCAGTTGAGACTTCTTATTTTTGGAAAGAATTGAAGAATTTGATAATAACTTTGAGAAATCTATGTTCACTCGGGTCGCAAGCATTTCCACGAGCGAGGTAAATTCCACTACTCTCGTGGGAGTGGGTCGTTCGTCTCGGCAGGTTAATATATGCATCTATAGTTCATGCCGTTCGACCCTCGGGAGTGCACACAATATATGTATATGTATTTGGGATCGGATCGTACGACCTCGGCATAATTTGTGCATAATAATACTTGGAGCCATATTATACTTGACACTGTTTTATTGGCTTGAGAGGTTAAATTATTAAATGATGGAAATTGATTTGGGATTTAGTATCAGTGAAAGAATAGTTTATTTATTGCTTGTTATTGAGTTTTCATTATCATTGATATAGCCCATGTTTATTTAGAATTTTTGTTTTTTATTGTTAGCCCATAGTAAGTGTCGAAGTCGACCCCTCGTCACTACTTTTTCGTGGTTAGACTATATACCTACTGGTTACATATTGTTTATGTACTCATACTATACTTCTGCACTAATATTGCAGGATCTGAGGCAGGTGCATCTGGTTATCATCATGGCGCGCACTCCTGATACATCGAGACTTTGCGGTGAGCTGTCTTCCGAGCCCGTTCTGCAGCATCTGATGTCTTTCTTTTGCTTTTACTTTCTGTCTACTTTATTTCGGACAATAGTTAGTATGTTTGTATATTCTACTAGTAGCTCATACACTTGTGACATCAGGTCCTGGAGATTATGCTAGTGGACCCTTGATGATTTTTGATTATTTACTTCATCTCATTTTCCCTTAAAATTGTTTATTTCTTATTTTATTAAATCACTTATTATTCATTCAATAATTAAAAATCAATTTTCTCTAAATTGTTAAAGGAAACAGTCACATGATTAGTTTACTGTTGGCTTTCCTAGCGGTAACGTTGGGCGCCATCTCGGCCTATAGGAGAAATTTGGTCGTGACAGTTTCATACAATCTTCTAGGTTCACGAGGACTCTAGATCACTATTCTGTTGTCCATTCTTCTCATGTCTATCCATTTTTTTCATTAAGATCTCAATTTTCCTTTGTATAGATGTGAGTACCTTTATAATAGCACTCCCTATTTTTAAGAGTAGTGGAGTATTACTAATTTCAGGAATGGACTCCATTACACATGTTAACGGAAAAGAAAGCTCCACATTATGGCACAACGAGCCATTCATTGGCCGTGTATACTACTTCTGTCGCTTTCCTTCGCCGAGAGACACTTGCTTGTCTACTTGTCAGCATTTGATATCTATGTACCTTTAGCCAAATTTTATTATCAGGTGAACCATACAGAAACAAGATAATAGTGACAGATGTAGTTATTTGACCCTAATCAGCTTAAAAGTTTGGAGGAATAAGAAGAAAATAAAGAAAAGACACATCCTATAACGTCCTTGCAGAATCATGATTATGGGAATGGCCGGCTACATAACCATAATTGAGAATCTACTATCGACACGTGCTCCATTATTACATGATTAACCTAAACTCTGATACCAACTTTGTCACGACCCAATTTAGGATCATGACCGACGCTTAGAAGCAAGTGCCCTCAAGTAAGTCTCATCGATATTTTTCAGAAAATCGGACAGAGTTTTTCCTATTTTAGGACTATCCTAAAATTTACCCTGTCTCAGAAATCAACAGCGGAACCAACCTATATCAACCAAAATATCTCATAATCTTCATCAACTAATCAAACATGTATTCATCACTATTAATCAATCACTTGCGACACAAGTGCCGATCATGATCCTAAATTGGATCGTGACAAAGTTGGTATCGGATCTTAGGTTAACCATGTACTCATGTCGAAAAAATACTACTCTCAGTACTCGTGTTGAAATATCAAGCTCGTCACCTTGAACGATTTGTACGACTTTGTTCAATCAATCTATAATCACATCAATATCGATCTCGTGTTAATTTATTTGTTTAAGCTAATTTAGAATACCCAAATCCCTAGAGTTTTATGTTTTACCATTATTTGCCGAATTATATTTATCCATGAGTAATTCAACTAGTGTATAACCTTAGATTTCAACTTACTCGTATATTTATTCTTCAATATTTTATCTTTTATCCCAGATAATACCAAACATATGTATAAATCTAAATCATATTGGATCACCATCAACAATAATTTATTTCGTACCTAACGCAATTACCTACATCGAGATGATAATCTTAACCAAATTGAAGTAAGAAAATTTACCCTCTGAATTGAAAAATAATGCCTTCAACAAAAGCCTTTGAATCTCTGTTTGGTCCTATAATTTATTGATACTACTGTATACAAAGGGCATTAAGAGTTTGATTTTTTTCATATGATATTATTTCTTGTCTTCATGTAGTGCCTTACAAGCATTAAAGATTCTACACTAGACTAAATTGTTTGCTATAAGATTAATAAAACACGTATTCTTCTAATGAGAATCCATATTTTTACTAAATTAAAAGCAACTTAAATTTTTTTTCTTTCTTCCCTTAGTTAACAAAATAATCACTAATATTATATTAAGTACATGAAAAAAAATTTAGAATTCAATTACCTAACTTATTCTCCTCCTCCGTAAATGCCTTTACTAGAAAAGCGTAAACCCACTTTGTGGTTTTGCCTTCGATGCTTCTGTGCGTTTTTGCTTCCGTCGAGTTAAATTGCTTGCCCCCACTTCCTTTGCTTTGTTAACGTAGGGCTTTGGCCCTAATTCATCTCTTATTGTATTTTTTTGGTTAGTTATTCTTTTCTTTTTTCTTTTACAAACTATTTAATTACCCTATTATTTTTTTGAATGAGGAGTATTACAAACGGAGACTTTGGACGCCATAACGATTTATACTGACTTTTGGATCGTGACAATCATATAATCCCAGTTTGTGCATGACCCATTCTTTCCAAGCATAGGAGCCATAACAGCAAAGAATTTAGTATTTCTCTCATTTGTAAGGAGATCAATAACTCGTATATTCCGTGAATCGTCCAATTCTAGTTCCATTATCAAAGGCATTAATTTCTACGCATATGTATTCTTTTGATTATGTTGTAGCCTTATTTGCTCTTCAGATATGTCTGTCCATCTATCAACAGATTTTACCAAACTAATTCCAATAGAGTTCCTAATTCTTTTGGGATGAGATGCCAAAGTTTGTTCCTCAGCTAAACGTCCCTTTCCTGCTCTCTTATCCTGACCAGTTTATTGAGTTGTTTCAGTATCGTAAAGGTTGTGTTTTGATCAAGATATACATGGTCAATAAACTGTGCATCTTCAGAAGCAGGTGCAGTAATTCTTTTGCAGTTATCTCCTCATAAGAAATTCATTTTGAAAATCCTTGGTATCATTAATTTCACATCCATTCCTACCATCAGCGACAATATCTCCAAATATCAAAGCCAAAGTATTATAGTCTTGATACTTCTTCGTCCTATATTGAGCATCTTTTGTTGTGAGCCTATAACATAGCCAATGTTCTTAATTAGAGAAACAAATAACTTAAATTCAAACTTTAGCAATAAAAGAAAAAATAATAGTATGACTCACTGCAAGGTACTACTCCCAAACATCATCTTCGACATCAACTTTTCAAGTTTTTTTGTTCCACTCAATTCTACTATGTTGCACCATTCTCTTAATAGTAGCATAAATTTTCTTCAAGGTTCTCATCCTAATTTTCATTTTCTTCTTATCTAATTTGTCTCCATATTTTATTCATTTCTCTTTCTACACCATCCCATCCCTGTGTTGTTAAGCCTCCTTGTTGTGTTCTTCCTAACTTAACTTGTCCAGCAATAAAATAAATGAAATGTTCGTCTTGAACTTCACTCCATTTGGTGTATGGTTTTCCAACATTAGGTGTTTCATTAGTTGACATCCTACATAAATAAAATTATATGATTCTGCAATATGTTCATGAGATTCATAGATGCTTAATCAAGTCATGCATGAGGTAAAGGATATACGTGGCAGAATATGAACAAATCATAGTGATTCAACTATAACAGCACAAAAACTTAATCATTGATTATTCAAGAGCTGAAGAGCAACTCACTTTAAATTAAATATTCAAATATATTAAGGTCTCCAATGCTATTTTAGTGGCATAAATTTCGAAAAATTTAATGGCATAAATCAATGAAAACTTAATGGCATAAGGGAAAACACAAAGATTTCTTTCCACACACAAATAATACCACTTTGTTATAAATAGAATTTTATTTATGGTGAATTTTTATATTCTAGAGTGATTCTAGGGTTTGTTACTTGGTGGCTAAGTCACTCTTTCCCTATAAATAAAGAGGTTCTCTTTCATTGTAATTCATCCCAAAATTCAATAAGAATTTTCTCTCTCTTTCTCTGCAATATTGTTCTTATTCTTTTATTGTTTCATAACACGTTATCAGCACGAGACTCTACCGTCTCAAAAAGCTCTTTGAAAAGATTAATGTATAACTTTTCTCCTCTCCTTTTCTTTTAATTATGACTGACATTATGAAAAGAAAGTTTGTTGCTCTTGAAATTTCGGGCAAGAACTATATAACATGGGTGTTGGATGCTGAAATCCATTTAGATGCAATGGGTCTTTGAGACGCCATTAAAGATAAAAATAAAGTATCTACCCAAGACTGTGCTAAGGCCTTGATTTTCTTGCGCCATTACCTTGATGAAGGATAAAAATAAAGTATCTACCCAAGACTGTGCTAAGGCCTTGATTTTCTTGCGCCATCACCTTGATGAAGGATTGAAAATAGAATATCTCACAGTCAAAGATCCACTTGTTTTGTGGAATGGCATAAAAGAAAGATATGACAACTTAAAGTTGGTCACTCTTCCACAAGCACGATATGATTGGGCTCATCTGAGGCTCCAAGACTTTAAGTCTGTTTCTGAATATAATTCTGCGATGTTCAGAATTACTTTTAAATTGAAACTCTGTGGAGATACTATCACTGATTATGATATGCTTGAAAAAATGTTTACAAAGTTTCATGCTTCTAATATGGTCTTGCAACAGCAATACCGAGAGAAAGATTTCAAGAAGTACTCAGAGTTGATTTCTCTTCTCCTTGTGGCTGAGCGAAATAATGACTTGTAGTGAATGAAGTGTATTCTCATTATGCCAAACGTGAGAAAGGTCGTGGCCCTATTAATGGTCGTGGTCGTGTCCGTGGTCGTGGACAAAGAAGAAATTTTCCTGGTGTTAATCACCCCCCAAAGAAAAATAACCACCAAAAGTGGAAAGGAAAATATGAGAAGCCAAAGGCAAATGATCCAGAAACTGAATGTTATTGTTGCGGTGGAAAAGGCCATTGGGAAAATTTGTCGTGTACCAAGACATTTGGTTGAGCTTTATCAAGCATCTCTAAAGAATAAAGGCCCTGAAGCTAATTTTATCTATGACAATGAATTTAATATCACCCACTTAGATGTGGCAGACTTCTTTGAGCACCCTGATGGAAAAATAGACCACTTGATCGGTGATGGATTCGTGGCTAAAGATGATTGAGTAGTTTGATTATTATAATTTTTTTAAGCCTATTCGTAGTAGCTAGTGAATAAACATCATGTAATTATAATTTTTTACATGAGTAGTAGTCATTAGTATCAATTAGTATTATTTATTTTATGGAATAGTTCTAGTTCGTTTTAATTAAATATAGCTCTAGTATTCGTTTTTGACAATGTTTCAATAAAGGCACGAATACCATTCTTATCGCTTCTTATATTGGAATGGCCTAAATCATAAGTAATTTGATTTGAAATAGAATATTAAATATCCTACTAAAACTAAAATAAAATAAGCAAGTGGAACGTATAATTTCAAGAACATTAATATAACGAAAACATATATTTATTGTTTATGTAAGAATATGTAAGTATTCACGTTGTTAATAGTGATATAAACTGAATGGTATACTGTGTTCCCACTTCTATTTTTCTTTAAATTCATATAGGTACATGGTACTTTAAAAGAATTATTTTCAAAATTACTGTGTGAATATTTTAAATATGTTTAAAAGCACTATGGTAGTATTTTTGTCCTTTGTTTATGATAATAGTACAATTTTTTTTATTTTTCTCTGAAAATACTAATATTTATTCGTATATTTCTTTTGTATGTCAAATAATGGGAAGTAAATATGGATATCTCACAAAGCAAACTTGTATCAAAGTTTAATTGTAAAAATATTTGTTTAGTTGATTCATGTACGACACATACAATATTCAAAGAGAAGAAATATTTCTCTCATTTAAGTATGTGTAAGGAAGATGTTACTACAATTTCTAGTAGTAGTAAATTAATTGAAGGTTCTGCAAGAGCTACTATAACTCTGCCTAAGGGAACAATACTTATCATAGAGAATAAAATGTTCTCCTCTAAGTCCAAATTGAGTTTTAAAGATATCCGCCGAAATGGATATCATATTGAGACAATAGATGAGAATAATCTTGAATATCTCATCATTACCAAGAATGTCTCCGGGCAAAAGTGGGTTATTGAGAAGTTCCCATCTTTATCTTGTGGCCTATATTGGACAAGAATTAGTTCAATTGAAACACATTCTATTGTAAACCATAAGGTTACTGATTCCAATACTTTTATACTTTGGCATGATCAATTAGGACATCCTAGATCAATTATGATGAGACGAATTATAGAAAACTCAAATGGGCATCCATTAAAGAATTTAAAAATTCTTTTAAATAATGAATTTTCTTGCACTTCTTGTTATCAAGGCAAGTTAATTATAAGACCATCACCAACAAAGGTTGAGATTGAGTCCCCTGCGTTTTTGGAACGTATACAAGGGGACATTTGTGGACCTATTCACCCCCTAGTGGGTCGTTTAGATATTTTATGGTCTTAATAGATGCATCCTCTAGATGTTCTCATGTATGCCTATTGTCATCTCGCAACCTCGCGTTTGCAAAATTAATGGCAGAAATAATTCAATTATGGGCGTAATTCTCCGATAATCCAATTAAGTCTATTAGACTTGATAATGCTGCTGAGTTTTCTTCCCAAGCATTTAATGATTATTGCTTATCAATTGGGATAAAAGTGGAACATCCTGTAGCTCATGTTCACACTCAAAATGGCCTTGCTGAGTCTTTAATTAAACGTCTGCAATTGATAGCAAGACCGTTACTCATGAAAATGACGCTGCCCACTTCTGTTTGGGGTCACGCTATTCTACATGCATCAATTCTAGTTCGTCTCAGACCGACAAATTATCATGAATATTCCCCGATGCAATTAGTTTTGGGTCATGAAACTAATTATCCCATTTAAGAATTTTTAGACGTGCAGTATATGTGCCTGTAGCACCGCCATATCGCACCAAAATGGATCCCCAAAGAAGGTTAGGAATATATGTTGGGTTTGAATCGCCCTCCATTGTTCGCTATGTTGAAACATTAATGGGAGATTTATTCACTGCTCGATTTGCAGACTGTCGATTCGATGAGACACTTTTTCCAAAATTAGGGGGAGAAAATGGTGAAACCGAACGAGAAATTTTGTGGAAAAATCCATCATTGTTTCATCTTGATCCACGTACCTCTATTTGTGAAAAAGAGGTGCAAAAGATTATTCATTTGCAAAGAATAGCAAATCAAATGCCAGACGCATTTACAGATTTGAAAAGGATAACAAAATCACATATCCCTGCTGAGAATGTTCCAATCCGTATTGATGTCCCTATTGGACAATCTTCTAGTGTCATAGCTAATGAGTCACAAGCACGCCTAAAACGTGGCAGACCATTGGGTTCTAAGGATCGAAATCCTAGAAAAAGGAAAATAAATGATCAAAATGACACTACGAAATAGTCTCATGACGAAATCCACGATTTAATAAATTCTGAGATTCATGAGGAAACTAATGAGCCCGAGACTCAAGAAAATAATGAACTATCAATAAATCCAATCGATATTGAGACAAATTTGAATCGATTGGATATAGTGGTGGATTATGTCTTTGCATATAATGTTGTATCTAGCATTATGCAAGATAATGAGGATCTTGAACCTCAATATGTTGGAGAATGTCGACAAATACATGATTGGTCAAAACGGCAAGAAGCAATCCAATCAGAGTTGAGTTCACTTGCGAAACGTGAATTTTTTAGGCTTGTAGTCCAAACACCTAATGGTGTTAAGACTGTTGGCTATAGATGGGTATTTGTACGCAAGAGGAATGAGAAAAATGAGGTACAAAGATATAAGGCACGCGTTGTTTCACAAGGATTTTCACAAAGGCCTGGTGTCGATTATGAAGAGACATATTCACCTGTTATGGATGCTATAACGTTCCGTTATCTCAATAGTTTTGCTGTCCATGAAAAGCTTAACATGCATTTAATGGATGTGGTTACCGCCTACCGTTATGGCTCACTTGATAATGAGATATACATGAAAATTCCTGAGGGATTTAAAATGCCTAACGCACATAATTCAAAGTCCCGGGAAATATTTTCAATCAAATTGCAAAGATCTTTTTATGGTCTAAAGAAATGAGGACATATGTGGTATAATCGTCTTAGTGAGTACTTATTAAAGGAAGGTTATATAAATGATGCCATTTGTCCATGTGTTTTTATAAAAAAAATAACATCGGAATTTGTTGTACTTGCCGTATATGTTTATGACATAAACCTTATTGGAACTCCTATATAACTCCAAAGGGAAATTGATTATTTAAAGAAAGAATTCGAGATGAAAGATCTCGGAAAGACAAAATTATGTCTTGGTTTGCAAATTGAACATTTGGCAAACGGGATTTTTGTGCATCAATCTACCTACATAGAAAAGGTACTGAAACGTTTTACATGGATGACGCACATCCATTAAGTACTCCGATGGTTGTTCGATCACTTGATGTGAATAAGGATCCATTCCGACCTCGAGAAGAGAATGAAGAGCTACTTGGTCCTGAAGTACCATATCTTAATGCAATTGGTGCACTAATGTATCTTGCCAACACTACAAGGCCTGACATAACTTTTTCAGTCAATGTCTTAGCAAGATATAGCTCTGCTCCTACAAGGACACATTGGAATAGAATCAAACACGTATTGCGGTATCTAAAAGGAACTACCGATATGGGCTTATTTTATGGCAATAATTGCAGTCCCGATCTTGTTGGTTATGCCGATGCTGGGTATTTATCTGATCCACACAAGGCCCGATCTCAAACAGGTTATGTGTTTACCTGTGGAGGCACTGCCATATCTTGGCGATCGACTAAGCAATCGATCGTGGCTACTTCATCTAATCATGAAGAGATAATTTCTATTCATGAAGCAAGTCGAGAATTCGTGTGGTTGAGGTCTATAATACATCTTATTCGAGACAAATGTGGTTTGAAGTGTGACAAACTACCCACGATTTTGTATGAAGACAATGCAGCATGCATAGCACAATTGAAGGGAGGATTCATAAAAGGAGATAGGACAAAGCATATTTCACCAAAGTTATTCTTCACACATGATCTTCAAAAGAATGGTGATATTAGTGTGCAACAGATTCGTTCAAGTGATAATATGGCTGATTTGTTCACAAAATCTCTACCAACGTCAACCTTCAAGAAGCTAATACACAAGATTGGGATGCGAAGGCTCAAGGATGTGAATTGATGCTTTCATCAGGGAGAGTTAATGCGCGTTGCACTCTTTTCTCTTACAAGGTTTTGTCCCACTGGGTTTTCCTGGCGAGGTTTTTAACGAGGCAACCAAAAGGCGCATTTCTAAACACGTGTACTCTTTTTTCTTTTCTAGAATTTTTTCCCATTGGGTTTTATTTTTAGTTAAGGTTTTAATGAGACACATTATTTGTTGAATAGACATTCAAGGGGGAGTGTTATAAATAGAATTCTATTTATAGTGAATATCTATATTCTAGAGAGATTCTAGGGTTTGTTACTTGGTGGCTAAGTACCTCTTTCCCTATAAATAGAGAAGTCCTCTTCCATTGTAATTCATCCCAAAATTCAATAAGAATTTTCTCTCTCTTTCTCTGCAATATTGTTCTTGTTCTTTTATTGTTTCATAAAACACTTTTTTTTTATACAGATTCATTTTTTCTCTTTCCAATATAATACACTATCACTATATGGAAACTGAATAGGACAAGAAATGGTATTTGTATGTATTAATTGTGAACTAGAAATAATCTGCCCAAATTTAAAATTATTCTTCTACACGAATTTCACCCTTCTAAAATTGAAAGGTAAAAATTCCAACATTATAACTCAAGGCAGCGTGAAGTTATGGAAATAAAGTAGTTCAATTGGAATTAACTATCTAGAAAATATGAAATACAAAAGGGAGATAAAAAAAAAGTTAACCGGAGGAGAGACGGTGCTGGAATTTAATAAGTGAAATAGAAATGTTTTGGTTTTTCTATCGTCTTTGTTTCCAATGAATGAATAAAATAATATTGAAAGAGAAAAAAAAGAATTGGAAAGGTTGCCTTGTAATTGCATCATGTAATTACACCCAATTCATTATCTTCCCATGATAATTAGAGAGTGTAATTACTCTCTTCCAATTACACCCAATTCCAATTCCCAAGCGGCTTTCCGAATACGCTCTAATTGATTTGCAATATATTAAATGATTCAGCCAATTATTTATACGAAGAAATAATGTAACGATCCGGCCGGTCGTTTCGTGATATTAGCCCTATTTTTCTCTGTTTCTGCTTTATCATATGTTGCTTCACCTATTTATGTTGTGTTGGATCGGTTGGTTCGGGTTCGGAGTGGTCGTGGTTAGAACAGAGACACTTAGTCTCTTAAATTAGCTTAATAGTTGAAAAAGCCAACTGAGAGTTGACTTATTGGTAAACGACCTCGGAACGTGAATTTTATGGCTCGAATAGCTTCGCTAGGTGATTTTGGACTCAAGAGTGTGTTCGGAATGAAGTTTTGATGTCCAATGTAATTAGGCTTGAATTGGCGAAAGTTAGTTTTTGGCGATTTTCGGTCGGCAGGGGAAAATAGGCTATCGGGGTCGGAATGGAATTCCGGAAGTTGGAGTAGGTTCGTAATTTCATTTTGGATATCTGTGCAAATTTTCAGGTCAATCGGATGTGTTTTGGATGGTTGCAGCATCCTTGGTGAAATTTAGAAGTTTCAAAGTTCATAGGCTTGAATTTGATGTGATTTTGGTGTTTTTGTGTTGTTTTTGATGTTTCGAAGGCTTGACTAAGTTTGAATAAGGTTATGGAACTTGTTGGTACTTTTGGTTGGGGCACGGAGGGGCTCGGGATTGATTTCGGATGGTTAACAGAGGTTTGAACTTAGGAATTTGCAGCAAAGCTGCTGCTGGTTCCATTTCACTGGTGTGGCCGCACCTGCGGATGGAGAGCCGCAAGTGCGAAGACCATGCGCAGGTGCAGAGTTTGGCAGATTCTGAAGGGGTCACATGTGTGGATAGGTGGCCACACCTGCGGAAGCGCAGTTGCGGAAGATGGAGACTTAAGGCAAGTGCGCAGATGCGCACCTGGGACCGCAGGTGCGGGTCCGCATGTACGCATAAGTGGTCGCAGGTGCGAGACCACTTTCCAGAGAGTATAAAAGGGTGCCTTCATGAAATTTCATCCATTCTTCACCATTTGTGGACGGGTTTGGAGATTTGAGCAGTGTTTTTCAGAGGAAATTGAAGGTTATCGATTGGGTAAGTTACTTGGACCTCGTTTCTTGTGTTTGTGATGATTTTTCTACTATTAATCATGAAATGAGTAGGAATTTAGGGAGGAAAACAGGTAATTAGGGCTTGTGATCAAGAGGCTTTAAAATGGGAATTTTAGGGGTCATTGGGACTCTGATTTCAGTGTTCTTGGTATGTACAGAATCGTGGGAGGATGAGGATTCTCGTGGTGTAAGTTTTATCGAATTCCGAGACGTGGGCTCGGGGTCGGATTTTGCCAATTTCGGGATTTCTGCCCAATTTTGATAGTTTTTGATTGGGGTTCGTCTCCCTAGCATATTTTGATGTTATTGATCTGATTTGTGATGGACTCGGAGCACTTGGGAGCCGATTCGAGGGGAAAGAGCATCGCGGAGTAGCTTTCGGGCTGGTTTGGGGTAAGTAACGATTGTAACTCTAAACCTGAGGGTATGAAACCCCGACATTTTATATTGTTTTGGTAAATGAGGTGACGCACATGCTAGGTGACGCGCGTGTGGGCGTGCACGATAGGGATTGTGACTTGGTCCGTCCCTGTAGAGACTATTAAGCCGCGCATTCGATTTGAAACCTTACGACATCCTGTATTTTAGAAATTTATACTTGTTTATGGGCTATGAGCCATGTTTGGGGCCTCGTGCCGACCTGTTTAGACCCTCAGGGGTATTTTTACACTATTCTCACACCATCCTGATAGAACAATTGTGAACTCAGTCATATTTTCTACTTGTTGTTATTTTCATTGTTATCACACTGTTTGAAACTCTAAGAGGTATTTTGGGCCGAGTCCCGTGAGTTGAGATGAATTGGCCGAGTGGCTTGTGAGGATGACTAAGTGAGGCTGAGAGCCGAGTATGTGAGCATAGTTATGGATCGGGCTGCACGTCGCAATAATATATATATATATATATATATATATTATATTACATATGGATCGGGATGCACACCGCAATAATATAGATTATACATGGATCGAGCTGCACGCCGCAGCAATATAGCTTATACGTGGATCGGGCTGCACGCTGCAGCAATATACATTATATATGGATCGGGCTGCACGTTGCAGCAATATATATATTGGATCCGGCTGCACGCCACAGCAATATAGCGCTGGGGCTGTAGGAGCCACTCCAGGAGTATGTAGACCCCAGTGAGCGCAATCGACTATTATATGGATTGAGCTGCACGCCGCAGCGTATGTTTATAGATCGGGTTGCACACCGCAACGTATGTTATATGGATCGGGCTACACGCCACAGCAATATATATATATATATATATATATATATATATATATATATATATATATATATATATATATATATATATATATATATATATATATATATNCGTGTGTGTGTGTGTGTGTGTGTGTGTATTGGATCGGGCTGCACACCGCAATAGTTGTTATATGGTACCTGGTGAGTGAGAGTGCTGAGTGTGAGCATTGACTTATGGGAGTAGAGTCACGAGTGACTAAGAGGCTATCCTGAGAGGCTTTATTTGTGAGTGACATTGTGCCTGAGTGGCTGATATTTTTATGAAACTACTGTTTTCACTATTCTTTACACTGAGCCTCTTTGATAAATGTTGACTAATGTTTTATACAAGTTTAAAAGGAAAAACTGGAGTTTTGTGAAATCTTTGGTAAATGTGGACTCTTGACTTGATCTATTACCTTTACTTGTACTTATTTTTATGAAACTATAAAGTTTAAACGCTCGTCACTGCACTCAAGTTTTTAGATACTTTGGTTACTTACTGAGTTGGCGTACTCACGTTACTCCCTGCACCTTGTGTGCAGATTCAGGTACCGGGGCAGAGCGATAGTTGAGCTACCCCATTTGGAGCATTGTTCGGAGATTGTGAGGCAGTTGCCCGGCTTCCGCAACCTACTCTTTCTCCTTCCTACTCTATCACTTTACTTTACTTCCCTGACTTGTTGTAGTAGAGGATTTGTATTAGACTGTATCACCTCTTAGATGCTCATGACAATTGACTCCAGATGTCGGGGCTGTGTTTAGATGTTCTAATCATTTTTATTATTTTGAAATGCTTAAGAAACAGAATTATTATGAAACATTCGGATATTTGATGTATTAAATGGAAAATCATTATGTTAATTTCAGTGAATTGGCTAGCCTAGTATCACGATAGGCACCATCACGACCAGTTTAGGTTTGGGGTCGTGACAAGTTGGTATCAGAGCCTAGGTTACATAGGCTCACCGGTCATGAGTAGGTTTAGTAGAGTCTTACGGATCGGTACAAAGACATCTGTACTTATCCTCGAGAAGCTGCAGAACCCTTAGGAAAATCTCACATTCTTGAATTCTTGTCATGCAAATCAATTTTATTCAGCCAAGAGCGTGACTCTTGAATTCCTTCCATGTATTCGAACGCACATGAGAGCGCTTGGTATCAGCTGTGCATCGACGGCTTGTGACTTATATGGATGAGATGTGATTTTTGCATGTTGGTATTGAGCCAGTCTGGAGGACTTGAGGCCAGATTCATTCTGTGGCTTGAGTTCTAAGATTTCGATTGTGTGTGCCGTGCATTTGGGGACTTATATGTCCGTTGGTGTCCTTATTGACGGGACCTTGTGACGGGATGTCTATGTGGTGAGTGTGATTTGATGGTTAGATGTGTTCAGACTGCTGATTTGTGACAAAAGGATTGGCTGGAAATGTGGCAAGAACTATTGAGTGTTTGATTTCTTTCTTAGTTTGGTATATGGATTCGTGTTGTGAGAGTAATGGAAGACCTCTCATGTTGTTTAGTTGTGGAGTGAAGCGTATCTTTTTGGTTATGAGTTCCTGGTGATATATTTTGGGTTGATCATTTCCCCAGTGGCGTTCATATATTTTATTAACGGTGTATTCCAACCGTATTAGCACTCCTTTGTTATGGTATTCGTTGATGGCGTCCTGGAGTATACGCGTAGCCAGGGGTAGCATACTTAGTATTTGAGGATGGCATTACAAGGATTCAGGCAGGAGAAGCTCTATGCAAAGTTCTCCAAGTGTGAATTTTGGCTCAGTTCAGTAGCATTCTTGGGACACGTTGTGTCCAGTGAGGGTATCCATGTGGTCACACGAGTGTGGGTAGAGCTTCCAGAAGCTCAAGATTCCTTTGACCTCAGCTCTAGTGTTGGTTCTACCATCAACTTTAGGTTCTTATACCGCGTATCTCGATGCCTCGAGGTTAGGCATTGGGTGTGTCTTAATGCAGAAGGGTGTAGTGACTACATAATAGCTATGATCTTCGGAAGTGTATAGAGAGATATCATGTTTGAGGCTAAGCTGGCAAGGGTATCTCCTACGGGTTGTCCTAGGGGTGTGTGATCCCTATGTTGTTCTGTAGTAAGTTCTCTTCTACTAGTAAATGATATATGTTGTAATTTGAGTTTAGATCGCTTGTGGAATTTGGCATGACTATTACAATGGTGAATGCGAGATTTGCAGATGAATTGAGTTGTTAGACGGGTTGTGTTATTATGGGCATTGTGAGTTATTGTTTGTCTTGATCGTTGTCTTTGAGCCAAGTGGGGGATTCTGTTAATGATAAGTTGATTGCACGATTATGTGTTGTATTGGTTTCAGTTCGAGGTATATTGGTGGATTAGTTATGACGTGCATAAGTGGAGTCTAGGAATGACTCGAGTAATGGAAATTCTTCGATACAGGTTGTAATGTACTCTATGGGTAGGTAAGTTCTATTGAATAATTGAGTTGTAACTGTAAAAGGTGTAGTGGGTGCAGTGTATGAATTTGCTTGTTGCTTCAAGTTTGTGGATTACTTTCCTAGTATGTTAGTGCGCAAACGGGCTAGGTCGATTCGGTCTAATTGGTTAGTGTAATTAAGATTTACGTTGGAGGATGTCAAGAATTATGACATTTCTACATTATCATGGATTCTACATATCAATATACGGAAAGTGAAGGTAATGGCTTTAGATTCGCAGAAAATCTCTTCAGGGTAAGTATTTTGAATGTGGTACTGTTGGGGATATTTGAGAGAGTATTCATTGGCTTACGAGCTTTAGACGGTACGGTTTATGCTTGGGACTCGTGTGGTGAGTCTGGGTTGAGAATTGCGGTATTATGGAAAGGAAAAGTATCAATTCGAAGGTAATTCAGAAGGAACTTGGATTAATAGGACAACTTGTAGTAGGTCGGATCGGCATGGTTAGGGATATGATTAGTTCTTTGGGTGCATATGAGGTAATGAGTTTTTACCTGTGTTTCTTGGCAATGCTCTTGGATTTTGGTGACTTGCGTAGCTTGGTTGAGTTTGAAGGATTCAATCCTGACGGTTTGGTGTCGTACAAATGGGATTCGAAGAGTTCTTGATGGTTTCTACCACAGTTAGAGATGTATATCTTCTACTGGCATGAGGAGCCTGTGGTGTATAGTGATTTTTCTCATTAGATGGGATCAAATGAAAATTTCTTGGCTAGTCGAGGACGTAGTTGCTTATGGCTCGGAAGGGATTATGAGGTTCTCATATTTATCATAGGATGGCATGGTGTATGCGGTATGTTGTGTAGAGTTGAGATCTGCATGTGTGAGGTCACGGTTCAGTTCTCGAAGGAAGGTCATAAATTCTTAGGCAGCATGGGCAGTTTCAGATGACTAGGTAGATGATATCACTAATTGGTGCGGCTTGATGATGGTATACATTTCAGAAACGACAATGTGTTTGAGTTAAGGGTACTTCATTTGTATTGCGGCGCTCTCTTGTTGGATCGGTTGTTGATATTCAAGGTTGCTTGGTAACATGGAAGAATTATAGGGGTATCCCTCGTGAAATGATTGAGTATTAGGGATGTGCTATGTATTCGAGCGCTGGAGTTGAGATCAAATATAGTAATTGGTGAGCTTCGTGACTTCGAGACTGAGAGTTCTCATAAATAGGTTATCTTGTGGTAGTGAACTGTGAAGATGCGAGCAAATCTAGTCAGATGTTAGGATGTACCATGGTTCAGTCATTGTGAACTTCGGTGAGTAATCTATCTGTGTGGGCGACCAGAGTTGATTTAGGGTTATTGGTAGGCCAGTATAAGTGCATGTTCTACACCAGGTCAAAATTGTTGACTCCGAATTTCTATTGTTGAGGAATGTACCATTCGATTGTCATTGAGTTTATTCGTATTTTGGTGATCTATGAGTTACCCTTCTGTGTTGCGAGGAGTGGTGATTGTTAGTTATATTCACTTATGGTGCCAATTTATTTGGGCTTTATAGTGGGATCTGAGTAAGGTAATTAATTGGGTATTGCGAGGATGAGACATATTTGTTATGTTCTTTCTGATTCGTGTGGCATGGTATCGTCCGATTTTCCTGTGGTTATGGCAATGCACTTTGAGTACTTAGTAATGAACTACGTATGGTTATGGATTTTAGGCAAGGTTCCTTGAAATATTTCATGTGGACCAGCGTTTGGATGAGATCACGCAGTGTAGCGGAGTTATGTAAGGGTATGACCTTTAGTATTGGATTCGTGTGTATTGATTTTTACGATGTGTGCCAGGCTTTTAGCATGATGTCGTGATGGTAATCGTTAATGGCAGGATAGTCCTCCAATATGAATCTTTTATATAATTTGATTACATTGTGACGTTGCTATTGAGTGCACGAGTTGCACATGTTATGGCTTCGAATTGTATCGATGTGTCATGTCATCAGAGTGGTCGTGTTGGATGAGAATAGGTCATTGGACCTAGAATGAATATTGTCAGAATTGTCTACAACATAGTTGGAAGGATAAATATCGGGAGTCGGCTTAGAAATCTGCTATAATTCCTATTTGGGTAGGGGGAGCTTCATGTCTGACTGATCGGACGAATGGCTGCTAGTTTCTACGTGTTTCTTTCCTGATCAACAGTATATGAAAGTGTTAGAGCGAGGCATTTCTTGATAAGAGTTTATGTACCGATATTGGGTTGTTTTGAGCAGCTATTGTGATTAGGAGCTATCGCCACGAGTGTTTGGGTCATGCGGTATATTGTATGATTTTATCTTGGGTTACAGATATGGCTTGATACAGCGTGTTCAAACTTGTTTAGTTTATAGTTGTGGAATTTTGATCTTGTAATTACTTCAGAGGTGGGAATTTGGTTCTAAGGTTTATGGGTCAGGATTGGATTTTGAAATTTCAACTGTGTTGTGCTATTGGACCTATATGGGATAGGGTGATCTAGGATAACCCCCGAGTACGTGCATGGTAGCTACGCGGCAGTTTGATGGTGTTGGAGAACAACTCTTGGCACGTTCGAGGACGAACGTTTCTTTTAGAGGGGGAGGATGTAACGACCCGGCCGGTCAATTCATGAGATTAGCATCGTTTACCCCATTTCTGCTTTATCATATGTTTCTTAGCCTATTTATGTTGTGTTGGGTCGGTCGGTCGGTTTTGGTTCGGAGTGTTCCTGGTTAGAAAAGAGGCACTTATTCTCTTAAATTAGCTTAATAGTTGAAAAAGTCAACTAGGAGTTGAGTTACTGGTAAACAATCTCGGAATCTGGATTTTCTCGCTCGGATAGCCTCGTTAGATGATTTAGGACTTAGGAGTGTGTTCGGAATGAAGTTTTGGTGTCCGGTGTAGAATTAGGCTTGAATTGGTGAAAGTTAGTTTTTGGAGATTTCCGGTCGGTAGGGGAAAATAGGCTATTTGGGTCGGAGTGGAATTCCGGAAGTTGGAGCAGGTCCGTAATGTCATTTTGGATATGTGTGCAAATTTTCAGGTCAATCGGATGTGTTTTGGATGGTTTCGGCATCCTTGGTGAAATTTAGAAGTTTCAAAGTTCATAGGCTTGAATTTGATGTGATTTTGGTGTTTTTGCATTGTTTTTGGTGTTTTGAAGGCTCGACTAAGTTTGACTAAGGTTATGGGACTTGTTGGTACTTTTGGTTGGGGCCCCGAGGCGCTCGGGATTGATTTCGGATGGTTAACAGAGGTTTGGACTTAGGAATTTGCAGCAAAGCTGCTGCTGGTGCCATTTCACTGGTGTGGTCGCACCTGCGGATGGAGAGCCGCAGGTACGAAGACCATGCGCAGGTGCAGAGTTTGGCAGCTTGTGAAGGGGTCGCAGGTGCGAAGAGGTAGTCGCAGGTGCGGAAGATGGAGACTTAAGGAAACTGCGCAGATGCGCACCTGGGACGGCAAGTGCGGGTCCGCATGTACGCATAAGTGACCGCAAGTACGAGACCACTGGACAGAGAGTATAAAAGGGTGCCTTCGTGAAATTTTACCCATTCTTCACCATTTGTGGACGGGTTTGGAGATTTGAGCAGTGTTTTTCAGGGGAAATTGAAGGTTATCGATTGGGTAAGTTACTTGGACCTCGTTTCTTGTGTTTGTGATGATTTTTCTACTGTTAATCATGAAATGAGTAGGAATTTAGGGGGGAAAACGGGTAATTAGGGCTTTTGATCAAGAGACTTTAAAATGGGAATTTGAGGGGTCATTGGGACTCCGATTTCAGTGTTCTTCGTATGTACAGAATCGTCGGAGGATGAGGATTCTCGTGGTGTAAATTTTATCGAATTCCGATACGTGGGCCTGAGGCCGGATTTGGCCAATTTCGGGATTTCTACCCAATTTTGATAGTTTTCGATTGGGGTTCATCTCCCTAGCATATTTTGATGTTATTGATCTGATTTGTGATAGACTCGGAGCATTTGGGAGTCGATTCGAGGGGCAAGAGACACGCGGAGTAGCTTTAGGGCCTGTTTGAGGTAAGTAACGATTGTAACTCTAAACTTGAGGGTATGAAACCTTGACATTTTATATTGTTTTGGTAAATAAGGTGACACACATGCTAGGTGACGAGCGTGTGGGCAGGCACCAATAGGGATTATGACTTGGTCCGTCCCGTAACAACTATTAAGCCGCGCATTCAATTTGAAACCTTACGACATCCTGTATTTTAGAAATTTATACTTGTTTATGGGTTGTGAGCCATGTTTGGGGCCTCGTGCCGACCTGTTTAGACCCTCAGGGGTATTTTTACACTATTCTCACACCATCTTGATAGAACAATTGTTAACTCAGTCATGTTTTCTACTTGTTGTTATTTTCACTATTATCACACTGTTTTGAAACTCTGAGAGGTATTTTGGGCTTAGTTCCGTGAGTTGAGATGAATTGCCCGAGTGGCTTGTGAGGATGGCTGAGTGAGGCCGAGAGCCGAGTATGTGAGCATAGTTATGGATCAGGCTGCACACCGCAGCAATATAGATTATACATGGATCGGGCTGCACGCCGCAACAATATAGATTATACATGGATCGGGCTGCACGCCACATCAATATACATTTTATCTGGATCGGGCTGGACACCACATCAATATATATATTAGATCGGGCTGAACGCCGCAGCAATATATCGCTTAGGCTGTAGGAGCCCCTCCAAGAGTCTGTACACCCCCAGTGAGCGCAGTCAACTATTATATGGATCTGGTTGCACGCCAAAACGTATGTTATATGGATCGGGCTACATGTCGCAGCGTATGTTATATGGATCGGGCTGCACGCCGCAACAATATATATAAGTTGTTATATGGTACCTGATGAGTGAGATTGCTGAGTGTGAGCATTGACTTATGAGAGTAGAGTCACGAGTGAGTGAGAGGCTTGCTGGAGAGGCTTTATTTGTGAGTGACACTGTGCCTGAGTGGCTGATATTTTTATGAAACTACTGTTTTCACTATTCTTTTCACTGAGCCTCTTTGATAAATGTTGACTAATGTTTTATTCAAGTTTAAAAGGACAAACTGTAGTTTTATGAAATCTTTGGTAAATGTGGACTCTTGACTTGATCTATTACCTTTACTGGTACTTATTTTTATGAAACTATAAAATTTAAATGCTCGTCACTGCACTCAAGTTTTTAGATACTTTTGTTACTTACTGAGTTGGCGTACTCACGTTACTCCCTACACCTTGTGTGCAGATTCAGGTACCGGGGCAGAGGAATAGTTGAGCTACCCCATTTGGAGCATTGTTCGGAGATTGTGAGGCAGCTGCCCGACGTCCGCAACCTACTCTTTCTCCTTCCTACTCTGTCATTTTACTTTACTTCCCAGACTTGTTGTAGTAGAGGATTTTTATTAGACTGTATCTCCTCTTAGATGCTCATGACGGTTGACTCCAGATGTTGGGGCTGTGTTTAGATGTTCTAATCATTTTCATTATTTTTAAATGCTTAAGAAACAAAATTATTATGAAAAATTCAGATATTTGATATATTAAATGGGAAATCATTATGTTAATTTCATTGAATTGGCTATCCTAGTATCACGATAGGCGCCATCACGACCAATTTAGGTTTGAGGTCATGACAAATAGTAAATTTAACTAGTGAAAATCTTTTATATATACAAGAATAAAGGATTGTTGTAAAGTAATTGACATGAAAAAATACAACAATAATCAAAATACCAAAAATCAATGTTATTATGTAAACATACTTGAATGCAAAAAGATCAGACATCATTTGATATATATATAGTCACACATCAAGTATGGGTGAGGTGAACAGGAACCTGATGCCTTACTTGATCGAGCGAACCCATCTATAAGACCTACGAACATGACGCATAAAGAAATATGTGGTATTTGATAATCCGAAGAAACATAGAGTATGACAATATTGATGTATTACCAACCCAAAAGATGTATATACATAGGCCTACAAGGCTAAAACCCATATGGATAATCCATCACCTATATACAATCACAACATCTAGATACGACTGACAACATGCACATCATAAGTCTACACAAACCTTTACGAGTGTGTGACGTCTGTAATACGAAAGGGAAATGGAACCTACCTACCCAGAAAGTCTCTATGTGTGTGTATGTATATACACACACATACACATACTCTAGCAAACAACAACTAGACTTGGTCAAACTTCAGGATGAAGTGGGACTCACTGATCAACTACTGAAAATATGTAACCGCCTACTATGGAGGTTTGTGTAATGACTGGATAGGTTTTTTTACTTTCTAGAACCCCGCCCCCTATTTGAGACTTTTTGTATGTGCTTTTCCTATTTTATAACTTCGGGGTCAGTTGGTTGGATTTGGAAGGGTTCTTGTTGAATTTAGAACACTTAGTTCCATGGCGGTGACATAAGGTGGAGAAGCTTGACTTAAGTAAACACTTTGAGTAATTGACATTGGAATGAGGATTTGAAGGTTCCGATAGGTTTGTATGACGATTATGAACTTGGGTGTATGTTTGAATCGAGTTTCAGGTGGTTAGTGAGCGATTCTGCGCTTATTGTAGGAAGTTGATATTTTGAAGGTTTTAGAGTTTTCTAAGTGACTTGGAGTAGACATTGGTGATATAGTATCCCGTTGAGTATTCTAACCTGGAGATAGATTTGTATTGTCATATTGGACTTGTGTGTGAACTCTTGTTCCATTCCGAGTTGTCTAGGTATGATTTGTCATATTCAGAGTTAGTTAAAAGAAATTGAAAATGTGGAAAGTTGGTTAGTTGGAAGAAGTTGAAACATTTCCCTTGAAGACAAAACACTTGTCAAGAGGATGGCTCACAAGTCGATAATATTTGCAGTCATTTGGATCATTACTACTCCCAAGTTTATTTGTCCTCTTTATCCCTGAAAGATCAATGAGCTTTAACTCTAGGAGTTCTTCAAAATTTGCAGGTACATTAGAATCCAAAAATGGATACTCCTTTTATTTCATTGCTTTTAGAGTTAACTTCCACTTGGCTTATCTTGCAAAAAAAAGTAGGTTTCATACTCTGTTTCTTACTTACCTTTGTTGGGAACTTCATAAGTGATGTATTGACATTCATATCTACTTTAATTTCAGACTTGGGAATGAATTTGATCAATTTCTTGACTTTTTGCTTGTCGTTCCCCTTCCGAGTCTTGTAGATAGGAAGTCTTTCATTTTTACTGGAGGCCATGCTCAATTCCTTGTCATGGACACAAGTTGCAAGTTATTCAAATGTGCTAGGTTTGATACCTTGAAAAATGTAGCAAAGTCCCCAATACATGCCTTGGATGCATATCTCTATGCCAGAAGCTTCATTAAACCGATCGTTGTAGTTGAGACTTGCATTTCTCCATCAATTCATAAAGTCGAAAACTGGTTCATCCTTCCGTTGGAAATTATTTGTAAGTTACATAATGCTCACGGTGTGTTTGGTGCTATAAAAGCGATTGAGGAACTCTTTCTTTTATTGATCCCAACTATCAATAAATCCAGTCTCGAGGTCGGTATAACAATCAAAAGCATTATCCTTCAACGAGCGGACAAACTGCGTGACGCGGTATCCATTAGTCCCAATATTGTTGCATGTCTCAACAAAATGCGCCACATATTGCTTTGAATTGCCTTTGGCATCAAACTGTTGAAATTTGGGAGGTTGATGGCAGCATGTTGTCACGCCCCAAAAACTGAGGAGCGCGACCGACGATCAACCGAGTAAACCTGATTGAGCAAGCCTGTTAGGTTTCATACTTCCCAAATTAATTCATGAATAGGGAGGGGATGAACTCCATTAATCATACTTTGTAATTATTTTATTAGCAACTTCCATTAGCAGTTTCAACCATAATATTCAAAACAATACAATTTTTTATAGATATGAATAAAAACATATTTGCCAAATACCAATATTCCCAATCTAATCCCCAATATGAATCACCACCCACAACCTGTCTACGGAGCCTCTAAGTACACTTGAAGAGTAATATGGAAATACTGGCAAAAAGGCTCCGGATTTACCTCAACATACAAAGTACACGACATCCAAATGACACAGGACCTTGAAATGAAGTGGGGATCACCAACTTAGCTGAAAGGAGCGTACATCTATCACTGATAACTGGCGGCTACTTTGGAACCACCGGCATCCATTAAAGATGCAGCGCCCTCGGCAAAAGGGACGTTAGTATTTTCAAATAGTACTAGTATGTAAAGCTAAAAATAATCTTTCAAAGTAGAATAACCATACAAGAAAAGGAAAGCCACAGAAACAACAAGTCACAGTCAATAATATCTACATGCACAATTGAAACATAACAATCTTCGAGATACGAATGTAATACACATTTTTGTAGGGAGATCTTTAGCACTGCTAATACCACAATCCACAGTACCACTGTCCGCAATACCACTGTTCACAATGCCCCTATTCATAATACCACAGTGCTCTTGGCACGGAGTCTAATCACGACCCGACCAACTAGGTCATCTCACTTGGAGATGTTCTTTTCCACAACATCAATTTCTGTCTCAATTCCGGCTCATTTCATAGTACAATAACACCATGTGTGCGGCGTGGTGTTCGATCACGGCCCGATCGTCTAGGCCGTCTTAATCAAGACATTCAAATTTTTCATCAACAATTTCATTCCATATTTCCCATACATACTTCAATTCTTTCGTCACTAGTTGCCACAATAGTTATGTCACACTTGGCACTTGACCGCATTTCATAATTCGAGTTCTTTCCACATATTTCACATTAATATCAATTTCATCAACAAGCCTTTCAATTCGAGATGTCAAGTACACATGAGGGGAAACATGAATCATGGGCATATAGAGGCTGCCATATACCTTGGCACTTTAACACATATTCCATAATTTCAACCCATCACCAAGTAACAACATAGAAAAACGGGAAGCATTTTAATGTATATTACACATAAAGTTTTACAACACAAGAACGTTTAAAATGTCATCTTAAAACAGTTGAGTCGAGGCTTGTTTCGTAATCTGTTTCATATATATATTCTCATTTCATAGGCATCGCTAGGCGCAACTATGTATGTTATCCACACTCTATTTCCCTAGTTTATTTATTTCATTTTCAAGTATCTTTATAGTTTATCATCTACTAAACACACTCAATCAAGGCATTTAGTACTCTTATGGGCAATTAGGGTATTAAGTACATCGAGTTTTCCTCACCCAGTTGATATACTAGTTTTCATTTAAATTACGACTCATAGCCATACCATTTTAATAATCAAACAATACATTAAGCGTCTATATTTTGATATAAGGCTCATTCGAAATAATCAAGTTTTATGAGTCTATAAGGGACAACCCGGACGTAGAGATTAGGGATTTGGGGCCTATCACACTTAAATCTTCGGAAACATTATGGAATTCAATTTCGAGAGATAAAGTTTAGCCCACATACCTGGTTTTGCTTTCCTTAAGTTATTGCAACGCACCAACACCTCTAGCAATAATAATCTATAAGGAGATAGCGAAAATCGATTAATAACTAGAAACATTACCCATGGTGTAACTCTCTTATGAATTTCATCAAACACCCAACATGTGAAATAGACTACAAGGTCCTACAAAGGGAATTCCTTATTCCCTAAACCAATTTTAACAAGAACTACCCACATGAGTTCATTAATCCCATATACTACAACTTAGTGCCACATGCATGGCCTATTTTGAATCCCCACAATATATTTGAACTCTTAACCTTTTTGCATGCAAGTACTGGAAGTTGGACTTACCCGGATGGAGGACAATCTAGTGACTATCTTCCTTGATTCTTAAAGACTTGAGCAAGATTTGGGTGATTGAAAGGATAGGTTCCCTCTTTCTCTCTCTATATTGCTCATTCCTCTCTCTAAAATACTCAGAATGTCACCCAAAATGAAGCCCCAAATGTTATTTATTAATATATGGTCGGGTTATAAAAATAGAAAAATGGACCCTCCGATTCAGATCTGCGGTCGCATAATGATTATGCCGACCGCAAAGTGGTCGCACAATTGATGGTCAAAACTAGGTTGTTTCGGGTTGGGTATGCGGCAGGTCTGCGATCTGCAGACCTATTATGCGGTTGCAAAATGCACCACAGACCTGATATGTTGTCGCATAATGCGCCGCACAATGCCTTCAACTTGTCTCACCTTCTGCTTATTTTTGCGGTAGGTATGCGGCCCACATATTGGTTATGCAGTCGCAAACCAGTCCTTCAGCCAAAAATATTCCCTTACTCCTTCGTGCATTCTTTCACTCAAAAAGTTGCTCGGCGCGACGGTAAATTTACTACTTCTAAACACTTTAGCCTAACTCGACACCACAAGACCTTAAATTATACAGTGAAATTTTTCGGGGCCTTACATTCTCCCCTGCTTAGGATCATTTGTCCTCGAATGAGAAGTAGAGTGCGCCCCAAATGCTTAATACAATATATCTCTTTTCCCACCTACCTCAAGACCCTAAATTCTTTACTAACTCCTTTTTTTTTTTCCAGAAATTTCGGAAGCGTCTCTTTGTAACTAGGCCTATCCACCTACCAAGAAACCACAAAATCATCCTAACAACACATTGACAACTCGATAAAGCACCACAACGTATACATCAATAACACTAATCTCAGCATTACGAGCGCTACATTATCATAATGATACTTGGACATGGACTGCACATCTTTAATTCATAACACCTAGAAGGTACCTTTCAAATCAAAACCAATTGTTATACAATCAAGAGAAAATATTTTCTTTCAACGACACTTTCGCCCTTCAAGGTGGCCTCTTAGACTTTCAGACATTGCCATAACACATTCACAGAAAAAATCTCAACTCCCAAACTTACCTAACAGGGATGACAAATAGATACCCCTCATAGGCCATCTATACATTAACATTACCTTCAGTAGCTTCCACGGGAATTATACACAAAGTATCTCCAACTACCTTCCTAGACATAGGCACATGAAACCACAGGGTACATAGGGAACAACGATGAGAAGACTTTGTACTCATAGTGCGGTATAATGTGAAATACACTTATGTCACCTTCATTATCAATTCACATAATATCTCCAGGGAGAAAATATTGAGAATAACCGGCTCACCCTCCTCAACTCTAAATCTCTACGCGAACACCCACACTAAACCTTTGATGACCTTCAACAATCACTCTAAGATGTGCTATCATAAACTGACAAAAAATTACCTATCGAATATATGTGATCACACGGTGGTGCTTCCTATTTGAGATGTTCGAACCTTCCATTCCCAACAGATTTAATACGATGAGGAACAACAAAGTTCAAGATTAGGCTGGAATTATTTAGGAGTCCATTAATGTGCTGAGCAGAGTATTTCATGAGGTTATATGCTAAGAGACATAAGGACTACTACTAACAATGCTGATATGGTTAATCATTGTGACGACATCAATTATTAGGCAAATGAAGCATAGGGGTAACTACACGAATTGATAAGGTGGGAACCATGTTCGTGACCCTGCGATCAAAAGGGAGTGGGTCTTTCTAGACATGAGATACATGGGAGGCATGATTGGGAGGATGAAGACGTTATCACCAGTTGTTTTTGGATGTGACGTGTTATGCAAGGGATAGTAACAATTGATCCGTTCCATATATGCCTTGCCCTCACAATAGTGAGCTCTAAGGAGAAATAATCAGGTATGCTACACCGATTTTCTCCTTGGGTGTAAGGAAAGTAAGTTTAGCTCCAAATTGTAAGATTCTTGCAACATGGATGTGATAGCGATTTAAGAAGAAATGCATGAAGTTGAATTACACTCCTAACATTAATTGACACAAGGAATCTATGCCACAAGCCCACGAGGGTAAAAAAAAGTGAGTTAAGTACTTATGAGATTACCATTATTCTAACAGATTAACCCATCCCGATAATTGATTCTATATGAGATAACTAAAGATACGATGACTTGTCTTCAAAATTGATATTCTCATGATATGTGAAAAAATCTGAAAGCATCTAATTTCAATCTTTCACGAGTGAAACCACATAGTCAGGCCATCTTAATATGGGGATTAAATCATGTATTGGTTAGAGGGGTTCTAATGTTTGTCATGATGCTCCGGGGAGAAAGAAAAATAAAACTCCTATCCATCCAGGGAGGTGGAATGCCAAGGATAGTAAAACTCCCCGCACAAATCGAACATTACAATGACATAGTCAATGATTCTAGAAGTGAGTGTGTAAAGACAATGGAACCCAATGAGACATGATATAATCATGGAAGCTTTGAAGATGTTCATAATGAGTTCTCCATAGATTTTGACTCGAGAAGTACCCAGATGCTAATGGAAGACATGAAAACATAAGAAGAAGGCGTTGTGCTATGATAACCCCCAAAGGTGTATTTAGTCTTGTCAGGAGGGGACTATTAAGGGTTCTTATGAGGAAGTAACTGTTATAGTGACACATAGAAGGTCGCGTTCTCTCATAGTTATCGAACAAGTTTTGAGAAAGTAGCTCAATGAATTCACTAACTGAGGAACATAATTAACACATGTTGTGGGGGTATAAAGAGAAAATAAACATTTGTTATGAGTTGGACATGCTTCTGCTATATTAACTCCCAACTGCAATACAATACCACGTCATCGACAACCAATACTAGGAACAAAGTGAGCTACTTGCTACGGGATGTCCCATGTGGACACGAGAGTCATACTAAGATGGCGACACAAGAATTTTCCTATAAAGGAGATGTGGGGACCTAAATTTTCAGAGAGACTTTATGCACACGGTGACCATTTCGATTTACACTCACTCATATGATAGGTGTTAAGGTATGCTCTTATGTTACTAGACAGTGGGAAGGTTTCATGATGATATTCGCAAGAGAGTGGAGTGACTACTCAAACCATAGAAGCCATATACACTAGTGAGAAGAAGAGTGACTCGAGAAGGATCACAACTCTGGGATGCTTTACATGGAACAAGACACCACATGGTAAAATTTACAATGGTGCATGTATAAGCACAAGTGAGCAGATACTGTCCATCTAAATAAAAAGATTTTGTAAGGAATTCATCAGGTATAGTCCCTTGTTGAGAATTTGGGAAAGCCAGTGGAAAGTATTAATCCTAGAGTTATAACTCAATTCAAGTACATAATTATAGAACTTAATTCCATAAGAGAATGTAAATGAGAGAATTTGTGATGGTATGGATTCACGAATAATACGTCTCCTTCGAGAGGTAGGTTCGTGCAATGTTTTGTGATTAAACTTCTTATTAAAACCATGTTTATGAGAACTCTTCAATATGGATGTACATATACAACAAGTAAGATCTTTGTGTTGTTCATGATGATGCACTAAGGAGTGACTTACTTGGTGAATTTAGGTTGATAGGGCAATAACTTAATCGATGCCCCTCAACTCCACATCCCTAACGTACGTTGGTAACATACTGATATACTACATGATCTGGTGGTTCAGTGACATTAATAGGAACAAGGTAACTCCCCTTAGCAATGAGTTCTACCGATCCCTCCATGGCTCGATACATTATCCTAATAAACTCTTGGGCAATCTCCCTCAGATTCAATGGTGGGGTCATTCCCTCCTTATTGTTTCAAAATCATGAACAACTCACTTTGAGATTAAGACATAGTGTGGAAATTGCCTCCCTATCTTGAGCTCTACCACACGATCTGGAGTATCAAAGAAGGGTGAAATTCCTAAATGTCCAAATATCCTCCAACTTATAGATGTGGTCGACAACATACCGATAAGAAGGACTCTACTAGACATGGCTTCGAGACATCCTAGGACACTTTAAAACCTTAGGCTCTGATACAAAGTTTGTCACACCCCAAAAATCGAGGAGCGCGACCAGCGCTCAACCGAATAAACCCGACTGACCAAGCCTGTTAGGTTTCATTCTTCCCAAATTAATTCATGAATAAGGAGGGGATGAACTCCATTAATCATACCTTGTAAATATTTTATTAACAACTTCCATTAGTAGTTTCAACCATAATATTCAAAACATTACAAATTTTTATAGATATGAGGAAGAACATATTTTCCAAATACCAATATTCCCAATCTAATCCCCAATATCAATCACCATCCACAGCCTGCCTACGGAGCCTCTAAGTACAATTGAAGAGTAATATGGAAATACCGGCAACAAGGCTCCGGCTATACCTCAAGATACAAAGTAGAGGACATCCAAATGACACAGGACTCCGAAATGAAGTGGGGATCACCAAGTTAGCTGAAAGGAGCATACCGCTATCACTGATCACTGCAGCCTACTGTGGAACCACCTGCATCCATTAAAGATGTTGCGCCCCTGACAAAAGGGATATTAGTACTGTCGAATAGTACTAGTATGTAAAGCTAAAAATCATCTTTCAAAATAGAATAACCATACAAGAAAGGGAAAGCCACCGAAACAACAAGTCACAGTCAATAATATCTATATGCACAATTGAAACATAACAATCTACGAAATATTTAAGTAATATACATTTTTAGCAGGGAGATCTTTAGCACTGCTAATACCACAATCCACAGTACCATTGTCCACAATACCACTATTCACACTGCCACTATTCATAATACCACTGTGCTCTTGGCACGAAGTCCGATCACGACCCAACTGGCTAGGTCATTTCCCTTGGAGACGTTCTTTTCCACAACATCAATTTCTGTTTCAATTCCGGCCATTTCATAGCAGAAATACCACCATGTGTGCGGCATGGTGTTCGATTACGGCCCGATCGGCTAGGCTGTCTTACTCAAGACATTCAAATTTTTCATCAATCATTTCATTCCATATTTCCCACACATACTTCAATTCTTTCGGCACTAGTGGCCACAATAGTTATGTCACACTTGGCACTTGGCCGCATTTCATAATTCGAGTTCTTTCCACATATTTCACATTAATATAAATTTCATCAACATGCCTTTCAATTCAAGATGTCAAGTACACATGAGAGAACATGAATCATGGGCATATAGAGGCTTCCACATACCTTGGCAATTTAACACGTATTCCATAACTTCAACACATCACCAAGTAACAAGATAGCATAACATGAAGTATTTGAATACATATTACACATAAAGTTTTTACAACACAAGCACGTTTAAAATGTCATCTTAAAACAATTTAGTCGATGCTTATTTCGTAATCTGTTTCATATATATATATATATATATTCTCATTTCATAGGCATCTCTAGGCGCAACTATATATGTTATCCACGCTCTATTTTCCCAGTTTATTTAATTTATTTTCAATTATCTTTATGGTTTATCATCGACAAAACACACTCAATCAAGGAATTTAATACACATACGGGAAATTAGGGGTATTAAGTACATCGAGTTTTCCTCACCCAATTGGTATGCTAGTTTTTATTTAAATTACGACTCAGAGCCATACCATTTTAATAATCAAACCATACATTTAACGTCCATATTTCGATATAAGGCTCATTCAAAATAACATATTTTATGAGTCTATAAGGGACAACCCGGACATAGAGATTAGTGATTTGGGGTCGATCACACTTAAACCTACAGAAACATTATGGAATTCAATCTCGAGTAATAAAGTTTAGCCCACATACTTGGTTGAGCTTTCCTTAAGTTATTACAATGCACCAAAACATCTAGCAATAACAATCTATAAGGAGAAAGAGAAAATCGATTAATAACTAGAAAGATTACCCATGGTGTAACTCTTTTAGGAATTTCATCAGACACCCAACATGTGAAATAGACTACAAGGTCCTACAATGGGAATTCCTTCTTCCCTAAACCAATTTTAATAAGAACTACATTAGTTCATTAATCCCATATACTACAACTTAGTTCCACATTCACGGCCTATTTCTAATCCTCACAATATATTTGAACTCTTAACCTTTTTGCATGCAAGTTCTGGAAGTAGGACTTACCCGAATCGAGGACAATCTAGTGACTATCTTCCTTGATTCTTGAAGACTTGAGAAAAATTGGGGTGATTGAAAGGCTAGGTTCCCTATTTATCTCTCTATATTGCTCGTTCCTCTCTCTAAAATACTCAGAATGTCGCCCAAAATGAAGCCCCAAATGTTATTTATTAAAATAGGGTCGGGCTGGGTATGCGGCAGGTCTGCGGTCCGCACACCTATTATGCGGTCGCAAAATACACCACAGACCTGATATGCGGTCGCAAAATGCGCTGCACAATGGCCTTCAACTTAGCTCACCGTCTGCTTCACTTTGCGGTAGGTATGCGACTCACATATTAGTTATGCAGTCGCAAACCAGAGCGCAGAATCACATCCTTCAGCTAAAAATATTCCCTTAGTCCTTCGTGCATTCTGTCACTCAAAAAGTTCGACCCGCGGTGACCTTAATTTACTACTTCTAAACACTTTAGCCTAACTCGATACCACAATACCTTAAATTACACAACAAAATTTTTCGTGACCTTATACATGCTTCTTCAATATATTTATCCTTGCGTTGTACGACTTTGCGTATGTCACAGAGGACTTTGAAGCAACTTCATACTTATTTTGATAGTCCCTTCAATGAACTCCTTTAGTTGATCAATTCGAATAATTTGTTTTAGAAGAGACAGGGATAGTTGTAGTTGATGCTACTTGTCTTGGGGGAGAATCACTCTCTAGAACTTTTGGGAGCATGCTAGGTGTATGATTGGATTCTTTTTCTATCAAGATTCCCACCGTATCCGTTAAGTTATCAATTCTAGCACCTTGATTTTGTATGCATTTGGTCAAGCCACCAATTGCTTCTGTCAAGATTAATGTAACGACCCGGCCGGTTGTTTTGAGAGTTAGATCCCCGATCCCCTATTAAATTCTTTCCCCTATCTAATTCTACTATTTTTTGTTATCGGGAGGGTTCGTGTTGGTTTTAAAACGAATTGAGACACTTAGTCTCTTATTTGGGAGCATAAGTTGGAAAAGTCGACTGGATGTCGACTTGTGTGTAACTACCTTGGATTTTAATTTTGATGGTTCCATTAGCTTCATTATATGATTTTGGACTTAGGAGCGCATCCGAAATGTGATTTGGAGATCCGTAGTAGATTTAGGCTTGAATTGGCGAAAGTTGGAATTTTGGCGAGTTTGGCCGACAGTGGAAATTATTATATTGGGCCCGGAATGGAGTTTTGAAAGTTGGAGTAGGACCGTAGTGTAATTTTTGACTTGTGTGTAAAATTTGAGGTCATTCGGACGAGAATTGATATGTTTCGACTTCGTTTGTAGAATTTAGAAATTTCAACGTTCATTAGGCTTGAATCCGTGTGTAATTCGTGTTTTTGATGTTATTCGATGTGGTTTGAACGGCCGACTAAGTTCGTATGGTGTTTTAGCATTGTTTGATATGTTTGGTTGAGGTGCCGGGGGCCTCTGTTGAGTTTCAGGTGCTTAACGGGTGAAAATTTGACTTAGGAGAAATTATGATGCTGTTGTATCTGGTGTGTCCGCACCTCTGCACTTTAGGCAGGAGGTGTGAAGGTGAAAAAGTGGCTATGGAACCGAAGATACGAATTTGGGCCTTGTCAGCTGAGATCTTAGGTGCGGTGGAGAGTCCGCAGAAGCGGAAGCACATGAGCGGTTGGGGGACCGCAGGAGCGGCCCAGTGCTCGCATATGCGGTCCCAGTCAATTTAAGTGGATTTAGAACCTGCGATGGTTCTTCCATAGGTGAGGGACCGCAGGTGCGGTCCTGGGAGCACATAAGCGGAAATCACTAGGCAGAAAAGGCAGATTCGAAGGTTTGATATTCATTTCACAAGAATTCAATTTTGAGTTCGGAAGAAGGCGTTTGTTCGAGAGTTTTTCAGAGGAAATATTTGGGTAACGATTCCCCATCCTATTTTGATCACATTTCATTAATATACTGTTTTTTTCTTCATTTAATCAAGGAATTTGAGTGAGAAAATTGGGAAAATGGGGAGAAAAGTTCCCCAATCGAATTTCTGAGTTTTGAGTGGGATTTAGGCATCAGATTTGGATAATTTTGGTACTAGTGAACTCGTGAGTGAATGGGTGTTCCTATTTGGTAAATTTTACTCGATTAAGAGACATGGGGTCGGGGAGTCCTCTGCGCGACTTTTCCAATTCCTTGCTTTATCTTTGATTTCGTTCGTTAGATAAGCTCTTGTAGTTGTATTTATGTTATGTAATTGATTTTGATTAGATTTGGGCCACTCGAAGTTGGATACTTGTAGCAAGAGCGTGGTTTCGTATTGATTTGAGCTGGGTTCGAGGTAAGTGGCTTTCCTAACCTTGTGTGGGGGAACCTCCCCTTAGGATTGGTACTGTTGTTGTTATTTGACGTCATGTACATGAGGTGACGAGTACGTACACGGGCTATTAGTAGTAAAACCCAATTTTCATTAAAAAGAAAATATGTATTTCCTCTTATTTGAACTTATTAGCTTGTGTAGCATTATGTTAGACTAAGGAAGTATGCCTATTTGCCTTAACTGTTTACTTGAACTACGTGCAACATGCTTGTTGTTTTACCTATTTTTCCTTAGCTTACACTTAGGATAAACTATGAGACTTCGTGCTATGATTATCAAATCTTATCGTTGGCTACATATTTACTTTGGGATACAGAATGGTATTCCAGGAGATCTCCCTGTACTGCATATTTACTTTGGGACTACAGAACGGTATTCTGGGAGATCCCCCTATCTTGCATATTCACTTTGGGACTACGAAACTGTATTCCGGGAAACCCCCCTGCACATTTACTTTAGGACTACGGAACGCTATTCTGGGAGATCCCCCTGCACATTTATGTTCGGGACTATGGGACGGTATCTCTGGAGATCCCTTGTTGAACTGTTGTGTTCTGAGCTGTGTTTTCCATGATTCGTTCATTGTTACTTTTTAGCCTTTATTATTATGGTATTTTCCTCTGTTTTTCTTCATCATATATATATATATATATATGTGTGTGTGTGTGTGTGTGTGTGTGTGTGTGTGTGTGTGTATGTTCTAGTAGGGCCCTCACCTGACCTCGTTACTACTCGACCGAGGTTAGGCTTGGAACTTACTGGGTACCATTATAGTGTACTCATGCCCTTCCTGCACATGTTTTCCTGTGTAGATCTAGGTACCTCTCGTCTTTCTCAGTATTATTGCAGTCGCAGCAGCCCCTGAAGACTTCAAGGTATATCTGCACGCGTCTACAGATCCTCGGAGTCCCCCTCTATTGTGTCCCTCCTTTATTTCTTATACTCTATGTATAGCAGACAGTTAGATAGTTTTTGTAGAGCTTGTGGCTCGTGATTCCGGGTTTTGGCAAGTAGTGTGTATAATCGCGTACTGGTTTTGCTTTAATGGAAGCTTGGTTGTTCCTTTATTTTCTTTATTTATGTCATTTCAATGTTAATAGGCTTACCTAATCGTAGCGACTAGGTGTCATCACGACGTCTTTCGAAGGGAAAAAATGGGTCGTGACAAGTTGGTATCAGAGCTCTAGTTTCATAGGTATCGTGAGTCACAAGCCGATTTCTTAGAGTCTCGTGGATCGGTACGGAGACGTTCGTACTCATCTTCGGGAGGCTATAAAACTGTTAAGAACAATCATACTTCTTTGATTTCCTTGTCGTGCAAGTTATTGAATACAAAATAATTCTAAAATTTTCTATTATATTCTTTCTCACAAATGGTGAGGACCCGTACCAGGAGATCCGATGATCAGGCACTCGAGCCCTCTGCTAGAGCCACCAGAGGCCGGGGTCGGGGTAGAGGACGACCATGCGGTACAGCCAGAGCACCTACACGAGTTGCGACAGAGGAGCCCCCAGCAACTCCAGCTAGAGGGCCGACATCGGAGGTTCCTATTGCTTCTCCATCCCTCGAGGAGACTTTCGCTCAGTTTATGAGCGTGTTTAGCACATTAGGTCAGGCTAGACTGATTCCACTAGTTCCCGCCACATTTCAGCCCGGGGGAAGGGCAAAGACTCCCGCAACCCATACTCCTGAGCAGAGGGTCCAGGTTGATCAGGCCCTAGAGTTTATTCCTATGCCCCCCGTGGCTCCAGTTCAGCGTGAGTCCAGGGTAGCTGCTTACGAGGAAAATCAACTTAGACTTGAGAGGTACAAGAAATACCATCCAACCACTTTCGGCGGATTAGCTTCAGAGGATGCTCAGTGTTTTCTTGAAGAGTGTCATCGTATCCTCCACACTATGGGCATAGTGGAGACGAGTGGGGTTTCTTTCACCTCTTTCCAGCTGAGGGGAGCAACATATCAGTGGTGGCATGCCTATTAGCTGAGTAGTCTGGACGAGACAGCCTCACTCACTTGGACTTAGTTCTCATATATGGTTTTTCATGAGTATGTTCCCCAGAGCCTCAAGGATGCTTGGCATTCAGAGTTTGAGCAACTGCGCCAGGGTTCTACGACTATATCGGAGTATGCAGTCCGTTTCAGTGAGTTGGCTCGAGATGCACCATCTTTGGTTGCTACAATCAGAGAGAGGGTTTGTCGCTTCATTGAGGGACTCCACCCTAGTATCAGGACCAGTATGTCTAGAGAGTTGGAGATGGATATCTCTTATCAGCAGGTCGCGAGTACTGCCAGGAGAGTGGCGGGCATACTTTCCCGGAACAGAGAGGAGAGAGGCCAAGAGGTCTCGAGAGACTGGTCATTATTCAGGAGCTCGTGCGCCAGCAACACGCTATGGTAGGTGTTGAATACCAAATTTTTCCCTATACTATTTTTTAAAATGTATATCTATCTTCAAAATAGTACATGAGCATCAACTAATATTTTTTCATAATTTCTGCATTTTTCTTAGGATTTTTATTAATTTATCCTAGTATTTTTATTATATAAATAATTACTAAGTGCATTTCAAATAGCTTTATAATAATTCTATGGCTTAATTTTACCATTTATATTTATACTAAGCTTTAATTATTTCATAAATAGCCACATTTACATTTTTGGGGTTATAATTGCAATAACTTTTCAATAATAGCCCATGCATGCATTATTACATTATTTCACCAGAAAATAGATTTTTATATTTTTATAATATTAAGTAATTATTTTAAATTATTTTTATGCATGAAAGCATTTTGTATAATTTATTAATCATTTTTTATAAATTATTTTATTAATTAGTTGGGTATTTAACAAATTTCCCTTTTATGTTTCGTTTTAACTCAATACACCAGCCCAAATATTTTAAAACTTAGAACAAATCCACCCAAGCCCAGTTGTGTATTTACCCGACCCGAAACCTCTTTTAATCATGGCCGTTGATCTCTGAGATCAACAGTCCACATTTTTCCTTTCCTTTTTTAATCAAAACCCAACCCTACCCCCCTCATTTCCTTTTTGTTCTACTGTCCTTATTTACCTACCTCCCCCACTTCTCTCTCAGACGCTCCCCCTAAAGCCTAGCCGCTGTCACCGGGAACTCCCCGTTCATGGGATTTCTTTGTATATTCCGGCCCTTGCCGGCTTTCTACATCTTTTGATTGTTCGATTTTGTCTATTTATGAAAGAATCTCGAAGAGATTCGACCTGGTTTTGTTCGAAACCTTTTCATAGTCCTGTCTATGGCCATCTCTGTTTGTGAGTACTATTTTCTTCCTATTTATGGTTCGAATCTATGATTTTAGACCGAGTTTCCTTGCATCTCTATCATTTTCGAAAACCCTAATCTTATGACTACTTGGGTCTGTTCAGATCCTTGTAGATCAAAAACGTTTCTGAGTATTATTTGGTATTTTTCTTCGAAAAACCCTCTGGTTTCCTTATTACTATTTGACTCCAGTGATTTATAAGAACTAGGGTTTGTCCTAAGTTCTCTTCAAATGATTTTCAAACTTCCAAGTGTTGAATCTGATTATTCTTTACTGGTTTGACTAATTTTGCATATCTGCTTTAAACCCTAGGTCTTTCTGTTTATTACACTAATTAGTTCAATGATTTTTTTCCGTTATTTGCTTATTTTTGTCAATCAAATATATTGACTGATTTTTTTTAGGGTGCAAATTATATTTTCCCATTACAATCAGTACTTCTCTATGATTTACCTATTTTCCTTATTTGTGACTTTAATTAGTAATACTTGCCTTAATTGGACTATTAGTTTGATTTGGCGATTTGATTGACTCCTATATGATATATGATTGATTTGTTACCTTATTTGAACCCTAATCTGTGTTGTTAATTGACCCTCCCCAATTTAAGGGGTCTCTCCCGAATTTTCTATGTGAATTGATTAGGTTAATTCCCCAATTAACTAGTTGATTTATTTGATTATCATGTTTTATGAACTCTGAGTTATTCTTTCCTTATTTGGTTTACCTTACTAAGTGCCATATAACTCTCATTTTGATTCTTCTGGGACACGAACACAATTCAGAAAGAAACACACACACACACACACAAACTCTGCTCTCATTCAGACCCTTCTGCTACTTCTGTTTACTACACTGTCTAGCCGGCTGAAAGCCAAGGCTAGACCACAGAGTTCTGCATACTTTCACCTTCTATCTTTCTATATTTAACTGGTATGTATCCACTCCTATTTTGATCTAGCTGTTATCATATGCCGTTAGACTTATATGTTTCCTGTTTATGGCTCTTAATCAGTATGATATGTCCTATTGAGTGTTATGGAACCTGGTTGTTATGACATATCAACTTTCTCCTGCCTGCTCTATGTCCTTGTTAATCAGCATGCTTTCACTCTCACCCTGTTTTATGTGTTCCTGACTAATGACTTCTATGTCCCAACCCTTACTACCCTTCTTTGTGTCTGTTTATTATTCTGTTCCCAGCATGCTATGTGCCTCACTTAGTGATAACTAATGGATTAAGTTGAATCTTAGCAATCTGAAGCTTGTCTGAAATGGTTGTGATCCTGTTTTTGTCCTTAGTTTGATTGCCGTAAGTCTTTGTTTGAACTTAGAGTGTTGCAACGACTCTGTTTATTCCTGTTTACTTCTAAACTATTTTCTTAAAACTATTCCCTATTTTCATATACTAGTTTTCAACTCCTACTCTTAGAATACATAGGGTCATGCCCCTCCAGTGTGAGCACTGCCTAGGAGTCCATGAGACTCCTCCGAACTCTGACGCACTGGGGCTGGCCTTCCCAAATTTGTTCACGAAACTATTTTCTTTAAAGGGTTTCTGGTGTGAGCATTGCCCGGGGCCCCTGAGACTCTTGGGAACTTTGATACGCCAGGATACCATCTTGTGTACTATGAGATGTTGGCACACTTCAGACTTGGTTGAAGGCTTGGTTTTCCAGGCTTACAATTGGGCCTATCTAGGCTCCCTATAGCATAGTAATTTTATTCGGTAATTCATTTATTTTTGGTCTGTAATAATAATTCTTGTAAAAACAGATATTGGGGTTATTAGTAAAGCTGGGAGGGATTTTTATATATCTTTGTTGGAATCGGGTAGAAATCATGCCTATAGGATTGTTGTGATTATTTAGATGCGTTACAAATCATGTCTATAGGATTGTTGTGATTGTTTATATGCATTAGAAATCATACCTATAGGACTTATCTCATTATTTGTCTTGAGTTTCCACTTTACATCTTAGAAATCTTGTTATGGGATGTTTATCAATTATGTATCAAAAATTCATGTTCATGCATATATTCAAGTCTCAATGTGCATTAGAGACCATGCCTATAGGATCTTTCTTTGGGAATTAGAAAACTCATATATTATTCTGCTTACTTAGATATCATGTCCTTAGGAAATCATATTTGAAATCAGTATGAACATTTAGCCGTCATGCCTATAAGGAATAATTATAAAAATAGTTTGACACTTAGATATCATGTTTGTAGAGATAAATATGTAAAAATCAATTTTTGTGTTTATATGTCCTGAAGTAATGCTTGTGATCATTTTCAGTGCATAGACATCATGCCTATAGGGTCTAAATAGATAAGAATCTGCATGTTATAAGTCAAGCGCTAGTTTATTATTATGGTCTGATTCACGCTTAGATACTATGTCTATAGGATCCTGCCCAGTTATCGCCTAGGCAGACCTGTAGGTTGATTAAAGTTCTGAAGTTTAAAACTGTGTTTGTTTGACTACGTGCAAACTGCCTAGATCCAGTAGGTAATAAAATCAGCAGACAAACTGATTAGGTATTCACTGCCTTGTCTTAATAAAATGCTGCATATTCTGCTTTTGTGCTTTCCTAGATATGCTCTATAAGACATTAAAGTGTTTAAAATTATTGTTAGAGATGTGCAATTGTTTGATTATTTGTGGAGGTAAATGTGAGCCTTTGACTGCTTTGTTATATGACAGTCCTATATGTTTTGTTTGTCGCGTAGATTTTCTCCTTTTAAGAACTATATGTGAGTCTAGAACCACCTTAATAGAGGTCCTAAACACCTCCAGGGCCATAGGTAAAGGGGCGGGCAATGCACGCATAGAGTACGTATCCAATTAGAATCGCTTAAGTAATAATCAAGGGGATGGTAATTGGGTAGTAAAGGATATGATGACATGTGAGCTAATGCTATGCGTAACACCTCTATTTGGGGAAAGTTTACCGAGTATTGCACAGAAGTGATCCTATAGGCTAACAAACCTAGGACCCCTTTTATTCTCGTTTTAAAATGATCTTTACTTGTTTAAATTGCTTTATGACTAATTCGCTAAAATGAGTTTGGCCAGGACCCACCCTTGTGGACCTCGAGAGGTGCCTAACACCTTCCCCTCAAGGTAATTTGGACCCCTTACCCAATCTCTGGTAACGTAAACCGATTTATGAATTACTTGAATTAGGTGCCCTACTGCACCTTAAAAAATATTAGGTAGCGACTCTTCAAATTCCATTCCCCTTCCCAAAAGGAAATGAGTTGTCCCAAAAGATGTCGAACACGGACTCCGCGAGGAAAAAGGGCGCGCGACAGCATGGCGACTCTACTTGGGATATCTTTAGGCTCTTACCATGACAAACTTGTTTCTGTGAATTAGTCTAAGCATGATTTATTCTACTGATACACGTGCACCCTTTCCCTTTCCTTTTACGTGAACTTAATTATTTATTTTCAAGTATTTATGATTTCCTTCACTACGAAACTGACTTGTCTCTTTGCTTTCTTTTTTTTTAACTGTCTTTCAATTATTAAATACCGCATTTATTATTTTCCTAACGTGCAAATACATGACAATATGCTATTTACTGTTGCATAAATCATGCTCAAAATCATATTCCACTCGTGTATAATCAATCCTTTAGCAACGGTTGATGAGTGGTTGCGCTCTTCCTATATATCATCCTTTAAATTCGGAAAGGTTTTATTTGCGGTAAAACTAGTCGATCAGCGATGCAATCGACGGTTCCGCGCCTTTCCCCCTCAAGTTGTCCGCTTGAGTGTACCAGTCTAGACCTCCACACTAACCTTACTCTGATTATAATTGTACATGTATAATGGTCAAACTTAGTCGGGTTAATATGTTGTCCACATAATAACCCCTTAAGACAAACCTTATCCAAAAGTCCACTAGGGTTTCCATAATCCCAACAGACGCAACCACATTTTGTGCATTAATTTTGGAGAACTAAATGCCAATATGCTAATCATGGATGTATAAATAGTCGAACTAGGAGGGGGAAAAGGGCCTAACCTTATTTGTTTTGCAAAAAATGAGGTACGAGGTCCCTAAGTTTGGCATGGTCCGCAATATACCACCACTGCTACTGGATTGGGGGGAAGATCTTTCCTCAAGTGACAAGAAACATGTGAGAAGAGTCCTGGGAAATTTACCTTCTCTGTTAGACATCCAACCAAAAAACATGTTGATTGAAGCTGCAACTATGTTTTGGGATAATTAAAGGTCTGTGTTTCGCTTTGGGAACATAGAAATGACCTCGCTCCTAGAAGAAATAGGGGGATTTCCTGGGCTACTTTGGGACAACCCTGGTCTATTGGTGCGGAAAACTTGCACTGGTAAGGGGTTTCTAAAGATGATGGGTCTGAAAAAGAACGCAAATTTGGAGTGCTTAAAGAACTCTTGCATACCATTTGACTATTTGTACCAGAGATTCAGTCATATCAAGTCCTACAGTATGTTACATGATGATTTCTCTATCACTTAATTGGGTCACATTCACCGCAGAGTTTTCATGTTTGTTATTTGCTTCTTGGGCATGATAGTGTTCCCAATGAAAGGGGACAAAATTCACACCAGACTGGCTATGGTAGCCAAAACTCTAATGGAGGGAATCAAGGGAAAAACATACACCATAGTCCCTATGATTATAACTGATATTTACCAAGCTTTAGACCGCTGCCAGAAGGGGTTCAAGCATTTCGAGGGTTGCAATTTGCTGCTGCAGCTTTGGTTACTAGAGCATCTCCAAAAGGGTCGATACCATCAGGAGTTTCCTCGGAGGGCGTGGAATGATCACATAGCCTTCCACCACCTTAAGAGGATGACTTATATCCCGGACAGGTTTGCTCAACCAGAAAGTGCTAAGGAATGGGTGTTCTTCGACAATCTGACCGAGGATCAGGTCCAGCGGATGTTTGAATGGTTCCTTACTAACGAGTTCGTCATCAGGTCTAAGGACGCTCCTCACTTGGTGTTGGATGGGTTAAGGGGGATATAACCTTATACTCTCATCAGGGTTATGAGACAAGCAGGAAGGAGGCAGGTCGTACCGCAGGTTGCGAAGATGAGTCATTTCCGGGCAGATTTTCAGGATGATGACATCCCTTACAAGTGTCAAGCTTAGCATATATGGCACTCAAAGATAATTGTGGAGAAGGACACCATCGATCCAGACAGGTATTATGTAGTATATGCACCCTTTTACACGGCATTGTTAGAGGATAACATAGCTGGGGTAGTGGAACCAGGAATCGGTCGAGGAAACAGGGTCATAGATGAAGATGCTGAGACCCAGGTAAAATACAACAAATTGCACAAAAGGATTCATGACTCTGAGGCCGAACATCAGGAGATACACGAGACGAACATAAGACTGATCAATGAATGGAGGGAGATGGATATCACCTCCAACGAAAAGGTAGAATATCTGGAGCAGGGTTTGAGTGGAGCTAGAGGAAAAGATAAGAAAGAGGGTCGTTGACTGCCAGTATGCTGAAGGAAGCAAGGGAGGACATCTAGCAAGAGTCTACCTGCTACTAGGCCTGCGCGAACTAGGTAACCTGGTCGATGGAGTTAGGAAGATCAAGCCTAGGGAGGGTCCTTCTGGGACCAAGTTGATTAGATTTATTTGCTTTTCCTAAATGTTATAAGGCCAAGTTCCAGTAGTGACTTATCTTTTATTATCTTAGCGTCGTGTTGGATTCATCCATTTTTATATTAATGAAATGAGGCAATTATTGGCATTTAAGTTCTCCAAAACAACTTGTCGGTAGGCCTACCTCGGGCACAACAAGGTTCCCAAATTAGGACACGAATTTACATTCCTGAAATATGTGTTTAAATACCGCAAATATTATTTCTCAGAACTTTTACTGACTTGGCTATTTTTTTGTTTTTTCTTTCTTTTGATTATTCCCCATTCCCCAAAGGTTGGTTCGCGCACACTGGCATCATCAAATTATCACACAAGATCCAGGGGCCCTCCACCTTCTAATCCTCCTAGTCTACCAAAAGGCAAAGGAAAAGCAAAAATGGATGACTTGAACGACACCAGAAAAGAAAACAATACACATGTTGAACATGCGGAAGTTTTCGATGATCGGGGTACTCAGGCCTCAAATGACGCGGTCTCACAAGTTGAGCATAGAATATTAGAACTTCAGGGTGAGCTCGAGCAGGTCCGGAGCTTAGCAAACCTCTCCCTCACACTCAATATCCCAGACGTCAACCACCCAAACACCCAGAATCCCGTACCACCTAAAAACACACCCAACAAGCACCCACAGAATTCTCCCGCACCTCACCATTATACAACCCCACCACGGAATCAAAATATCCCTCCACACCGTCAACATAACACCTACCATACTCCAAAAAATACCCCACAAATTATTCCCGAACACCAGAACTCCACCAATGATCATCATTATACTCAAAATCCCGGTCACCAAAACAACCCCATATATGTTGAAACTCTACCTCACTCCACTCAACCCATATCCCATACACCAGAATCTGCTGAGAAGGACCTGCTCATTAAGAACATGGCTAAGGAGCTCAAGAAATTGACAACTCGGGCTCAGGGAATCGAATGAGGTAAAGGAATAGAAGGTCTAAACTATGAAGATGTATGCATACAACCAGATGTGGAACTTTCAAAGGGATACAAACCTCCCAATTTTGAAATGTTTGACGGAACATGTGATCCCAATGTTCATCTGAGAACCTATTGTGACAAGCTCGTAGGGATTAGAAAAGATGAAAGGATCTGAATGAAGCTCTTCATGCTGAGTCTTACAAGAGATTCCTTGTCCTGGTACATCAGCCAGAATCTTAAGAAATGGGCCAACTGGGTAAGCATGGCGTCCAACTTCATGGACATCTTCAGGTTTAGTACAGAGAATGCCGAATGTCTACTACATCCAGAACTCAAACAAAAATCCAACTGAGACCTTCCGGGAGTATGCTACTCGTTGGAGGTCAGAAGCAACAAAGGTCAGATCGACGGGGACGAGGAACAGATGAACAAGTTCTTTGTCAGGGCACAGGATCCCCAGTACTATGAAATATTGATGGTTATTGAAAACCATAAGTTCTCTGATATCATCAAACTTGAGGAAAGGAAAGAGGGCATTAAAAGTGGTATGGTGACAAACTTCGAGGCACTGCAGGACACGAATAAAGCATTACAATCAGGGGGTATATCAAAGAAGAAGGACGTGGGAAAAATAATGGTTGTCCAAGGACCCAAAACTCCATTTGTACATCAGACCTCCACTCGCATACCAAACACCTCCACCCACATATCAACCATTACCTCCCATATATTCCCAACCAGCCACTGCTTACCATACATATAATTCCCAACCATCTTACTTTCAGTCACCTCCAACTCGTCCAAACTACCCAAGACCTCGGCCTAACTTTGACCACAAACCACCCAAACAATACACCGACATTGCCAAACCCATTGACCAGTTGTATGAGAGTTTGAAGGCTACTGGTTATGTCACCCCTATCCCTGCTGTGACCATGAAGAATTCATCCCAATGGGTCAACCAAAATAAAACATGTGCATATCATTCTGGTATGAAAGGGCACACCATTGACGAGTGCTGGACACTGAAGGATAAGATCCAGAACTTGATTGATAATAAGGTCATCCAGGCACAAGAAGCTACATCTAACGTCCACAAAAACCCCCTCTCAGATCATAGGGGAGAAGGTATAAATATGATAGAGACTGATGAGGAATGGGATCCAGAAGGATCAAATGGAGTTATCAAAGAGGGTGACGATCCTAAGAAACCCGCAGTCACACTCAATCCTATTATAGTGCAGATACAACCACTACCACGTCAGTTCCATTTGAAGTTGAGGTAGCACCACCTGCAGATGCACCTGTTCCATTTGAGGTGGAAGTAGCCACGCCTTTCACAGTGATGGTGGCATCCACACCACCCTTCAGTTCCAACGTTGTACCTTGGAATACGTGGCCGAGGCTAGAAGAAAAGGAAAGTGAGAGACAGAAGAATCCGGCGTTGCACAAGGGATGACCAGAACAGGAAGGGTTTATACACCTGAACACTTAGGAGAAACCAGTAAGCAAACTTCTAGTAAACTGCCCATTATTGAAACCAGTCCAGATGACCTTTGGAGGGAAGTACAAGCGAGAGAGTATTTTTTTGTTGATCATTTGAAAAAGACTCTCGCTCAGATATCTATCCTGTCGCTGCTACAAAATTTAGAGGCACACAGGAATGCTCTCTTAAAGGTGTTGAGTGAAGAATATGTACCCAACAACATCATTGGTGGAGAAATGGCCAATATGGTATGACAGGTGCTAGAGAGCCATAAAATCACCTTTCACGAGGACGAGCTGCCACCTGAAGGTTTGAATCATAACAGGGAACTTCACATTATAGTGCAATGTGAAGACAAGTTCATTGCCAGAGTTCTGATCGACGGAGGATCCAATCTCAACATTTGCCCATTAACAACACTAAAGAGGTTGGGCAAAGGCTTGCATGAGATACTTGAAGGAACTATGAATGTAAAAGCATTCGATGGGTCTCATAGAGCTACAATTGGAGAGACTAATCTCTGTCTACAAATGGGGACTAGATGGTTCGATGTCGAGTTTCACATACTGGATATATCTGTATCCTAATTTCCGTTGCTGCGAAGACCATGGATACATGCTGCTGGGGCTGTAGCATCAAACTTACATCAAGTTGTGAAGTTCGAGTAGAACCACCAGGAAGTAATTATTCATGGAGATGGGAGCAACCCCATTTATATTAGCCAGGCCATCCCGATGATTGAAAATAGAAGAAAGCTAGGTGGAGAAACCTACCATCGTATCGAGCGGGTGAACGCGATCGAGGAAGATAAGTGGTGGGGGTAGTAAGATAGCAAGCATGCTAGAATGGAGAGGGTATGAGCCTGGTAAGGGGCTTGGTAAAAATCTTTGGGGCATCTCCAAGCCGATACAGCCAAAGCGCCATGGTACCACTTTCGGGCTAGGATATCAGTACACTTGGTAGGAATTTCACAATTGGTCACCACCATGGCGTGGTCCGTACTATCCACTCGAGCAGCCTGTGCCACACCTGAGTCAAACTTTCCATCAGACCGACATTATATGGGGATCAAAGGAGAAAGAAGCATTTGCAGCCTTGAGATACCTATTTCTGGAAGATGATGATATGGACTATTGCGTAATTGTTGAGGAGGAGGAGGAGGAAGGACCTCACATCCGAGCTATGGAGAGAGGAAAATTCCTCAAGAATTGGACTGTCAGACCATCCAAGGCTCGATGAGTCCCGGGGAAGCAAGGCTGAACATTATTATTTATTTTGCTTTCTAAGAAAAAATGATTTCCTTTTTAGAATTTTGTTTTAAATAATATTTCCAATGTTCCAAACCGTTGTTTAAATTATGGAAAATCACATTTGAATATTATTTGGAGGTCCGTAGTAGATTTAGGCTTGAAGTGGCGAAAGTTAGAATTTTGGCAAGTTTGGCCGGCAGTTTAAATTTTAATATGGGCCCATAATGAAATTCCGGAAGTGGGAGTAGTTTCGAAGTGTCATTTTTGGCTTGTGTGTAAAATTTGAGGTCATTCGGACAAGAATTGCTATGTTTCGACGTCGTTTGTAAAATTTAGAAATTTCAAAGTTCATTAGGCTTGAATCCGTGTGTAATTCGTGTTTTTGATGTTTTCGATATGGTTTGAAGGCCCTACTAAGTTTTTATGGTTTTTTAGGATTGGTTGGTATGTTTGGTTAAGGTACCGAGGGCCTTGGGTGAGTTTCAGGTGCTTAATGGGTGAAAATTTGACTTAGGAGAAATTCTGATGTTGCTGTATCTGGTGTGTCCGCACCTGTGCACTTTTGGCTACAGGTGCAAAGCCGCAGATGCAGATTTGCTCCTTATCAGCTGGGATTGCAGGTTTTGGTAGAGAGTCCGCAGAAGCGGAAGCACATGAGCGGTTGGGCGACCACAAGAGCGGAATCGCAGGTGCGGCCCACTGCTCACAGATACTGTCCTAGCCCATTTAAGTGAATTTCGCATCTGCGATGGTTCTTTTGCAGGTGCGGTCCTAGGAGTGCAAAAGTGGAAATCGCTGGGCAGAAAAGGCAGATTCGAGTGTTTGATATTCATTTCACAAGAATTCGATTTTGAGCTCAGAAGAAGGCGATTTTTTGAGAGTTTTTCAAAGGAAATATTTGGGAAACGACTCCTCATCCTATTTTGATCACATTTCATTAATCTATTGTTGTTTTATTCATTTAATCAAGGAATTTGAGTGAGAAAGTTGGGAAAATGGGGGAAAAGTTGCTAAATCAAATTTCTGAGTTTTGAGTGGGATTTAGTCATCAGATTTGGATAATTTTGGTATGAGTGAACACATGAGTGAATGGGTGCTCCTATTTGGTAACTTTTACTTGATTCCGAGACATGGGGCCGGGGAGGCCTTTGCGCGACTTTTCCATTTCCTTGCTTTAGATTTGATTTCGTTCGTTAGATTAACTCTTGATGTTGTATTTATGTTATGTAATTGGTTTTGATTATATTTGTGCCACTCGGAGTTGGATACTCGTGAAAAGAGCGTGATTTTGGATTGATTTGAGCTGGGTTCAAGGTAAGTGTCTTGCCTAACCTTGTGGGGGGGAACCTCCCCGTAGGATTGGTACTGTTGTTGTTATTTGAGCGTCGTGTACATTAGGTGACGAGTACGTACACAGGCTGTTAGTTGTAAAACCCAATTTTCATTAAAAATTAAATATGTATATCCTCTTATTTGAACTTATTAGCTTGTGTAGCATTATGTTAGAGTAAGGAAGCATGTCTATTTGCCTTAACTATTTAGTTGAACTATGTGCAGCATGCTTGTTGTTTTACCGATTTTTCCTTACCTTACAATTAGGATAAATTGTGAGACTCCGTGCTATGATTATTGAGTCTTATCGTTTGCTGCATATTTACTTTGGGACTACGGAACGGTATTCCGGGAGATCCCCCTGTACTGCATATTTACTTTGGGACTACGGAACGGTATTCCGGGAGATCCCCCTGTACTGCATATTTACTTTGGGACTACGGAACGGTATTCTGGGAGATACCCCTGCACATTTACTTTGGAACTACGGGATGATATTTCGGGAGATCCCCCTGCACATTTACATTTTGGACTACGGGACAGTATCCCGGAAGATCCCCTGTTGAATTGTTGTGTTCTGAGTTGTGTTTTCCATGATTCAGTCATTATTACTTTTCAGCCTTTATTATTATGATATTTTCCTCTGTTTTATATATATATATATATATATATATATATATATATATATATATATATATATATATATATATATATATATATATGTCTGTATATGCTCCAATAGGTCCCTGACCTGACCTCATCACTACTCGACCGTGATTAGGCTTGACACTTACTAGGTACCATTGTGGTGTACTCACGCCCTTCCTGCACATGTTTTCATATGCAGATCCAGGTACCTCTCGTTTGCCTCAGTATTAGTGCAGCCGCAGGAGTCCCCAGAGGCTTCAAGGTATATCTGCACGCGTCCGCAGATCCTCGGAGTCCCCCTATACCTTTTACTCTGTTTCCCTCCTTTATTTCATAGACTCTATGTATAGCAGAAAGCTAGGTAGTTTTCGTAGAGCTTATGACTCCTGATTCTAGGTTTTGGTAATTATTGTGTATAATCGCGTACTGGTTTTGCTTGTACATGCCGAGCGACAGTTTACCATTATATAGTCATTATTGAAGCTAGGTTGTTCCTTTATTTTCTTTATTTCTGTCATTTCAATGTTAATAGGCTTACCTAGTCATAGCGACTAGGTGCCGTCACGACTTCTTTCGGAGAGGAAAATGGGTCGTGACATTTTCAAAATGCTCCTCCACAGATGAAGCGTTTGTCACTATTGCTTGCATAATTATTGTGGACGACAGAGTGCAGAGTAGATCATGACATAGATTGATCATCGATTGGCTCATGCTATGTGGTGTAAGTGGGAAGGATCCATCACTTGAAGTATCACCATTTTCCTTCACACCAGAGTTCTTAGATCCGGAGAGGTTAAGCAGAGCTAGAGTTTCTTAATCTTTTAAGCAACATCACTTCCTTTTTTAGGTGTGTACATAGAGGATCTTGCTCCTTTTTGAGGATAAAGATCTGAGAACGGTGGTTGATGCAGATGGCACTTGGAGTGCTTGTAGTTCTAAAGAGCCTTCTTTACTCCTTGTGACTGCTCAAAAGCTTCCAAAGGCAACATCGAGGATGCATTTTACATCAACGAATACCTGAGATATCTTCCTCAAACGGAGGGGGAGGAGGGGATAAAACTTGAAATTAGCAGTGATCACGCCTAACTATGCCTTATAAAAATGACTAAGCGGTTGCTGCAAATATAATCCAGTCTAAAAGTTCGGAGTTGAATCCCACAGAGAACTAAGGTTTAGCTATAACTGTTCATTGTCACCAACAAGACAAGTTCGAACAATTTCTAAGTTATAAATATGAAAATTCTTGTGTCTAACTAATTAACTAACAAATTGAAATAGAAAATTAACAACTAAATATACTAAGAGTTGGAGACAAGAATAAGGAGGTCTAGAGTAATGATTTCCCAAATTATCGAAATCCTTCCCGCTACGTCTCCTATAATTTTTCTTAATTATTCTTTACTGATCGTGAACACTTCAGGTGTTTTAATTCTCTCCTAAGCAACTACAACAATTTACTAGACATATTCTCCTGAACTACGCTAGCTGGCACAATCTTATCAATCACTATGACCACGTCAAGGTTTTGTTATTCCTATACCCACCTTTAAACCCGACATATTGATTCCTCATAGACGTTAGGAGTGACATTGTTCAACAACTTCCTAAATATGTACCCTTTACCAAGCAATACAGAATAAATAGGCACAGTCAACAGAAATAAGCACGTAGTTGAACAAGTAAAGAAATTCAAAGGCTAAATTATATTCAAACATAACAAAAATTCATTCTCCAAAAGGTTCCATAAAACCCTAGATAAAAAAATTAGTTATTCATAATAGTATGCAAACCACAACACTAGAATTCGTAGCCAATAATGGAAATAGAAGAAGAAAGAGGGAAAACTTGGTGTTGAATCCTTCTCCTTTCTCCAAATGTGTTCTTGCCTCCAAAGGTGTTGTGTAACCCTAAAGTAGTGTCTCCTTTGATGTATTTATATCACTTACGGTTGCTAAGGGGTGGAATTTTCCAATCCAATTTCAGCTGGGATAAGCTGGAATCCACGTCTGCCTTCGCGTGTCGCGCTCTCAAGGATGCATATTCAGCTTTTGAAATTCTTCCATTTAATGAAGTGATTTGTGCCCTTGCTTCGCTTCGGTGTTTTGTGCCTTAACTTTTCTTCTTTTTCGCGTTCGTTTTCGTGCCATGCACGAGAATAGATGAGCTCCCAATCCTTCAATTTTTCTCCTTTTTGCAATAATTTGATATCTTTTGCTCCATTATCATTCAAGCTCACTCCTACAAATAAGAAATACGTAATGGGTATAATTCACTTCAAATATCATGTAATCTCCCAAAACTCACACTACAAATGAGATGAAAATACACTCAAAATCATGCACTTTTGGACATTTATCACCACCCCACACTTAGACTTGTGCTTGTCATCGAGCGATCAAAATTAAGCGCATAGGCAAGAAATACATTTCAAAACATACTCAAACATCACATCCATGACAATGGTTTATATCAACGCTTAGAACCTAGAATTAGCACTATTCATACTTTTCCTCAAGCTTTATGTCATGCCAAGACTAACTAAAATAATTGTGTGACTCTCTCTAACACCCTAGCCTCAAAATTTTACTCCAATACATCCCAAACTAAGAATCGCTTCTTGTGGAAACTCAAAAACCAAGTCGTTTACCAATGTTTTGCAAATCATGTGCCCTCACCAACAAACGGAAGAGAGAAAGTAGTCCACACACTCAAACATAAGTTTAAGTATATTTTAAGGAATCTTCAATCGAAATAATTAGCTCACTCTCGCAAAAATAACTCATATGCCACCGAAGTTTCTACCATAGGCTTGCCCATAGTGTAAGACTTGACTAATTTAAGTTCGAATAGACTCGAATCAAGTAGGACTTCATAGGTTGTAATGCAAGCTAAGGGACGGGTAGGATATATTTGGAAAAAAATACTGACTATCCCTCCTAAGAACATTAATACACTACACTTCATTTTCAAACACCTTCTCATCACGACCAATTCAATGTCATTCCACGAACCCATACACGATTAGGCCCTTCTTCTTTAAGCATATCATCATGTCGATGCCTACTAGCCCAGACCAATACCTGGGAGGTGTACTTCACAATCTATTTTTTTCTCCCTTTTATTTCTTTTTTTTACACTCCCTTTAATTTTTGGTATTTCCAGCTAGTAATTCATTTAAATGTAATGCACCTTCTCATCCATCCTATGGTTTCACTCAAAAGCAACCCGATTTATGTATTTACACTTATAGTGACATAAGTGATTTTGGAGGTAAAGGGTGAACAAGATTTGATTAGGAAAAAATGGAATTTAGCTTATAATGTGGGTGCCAAGGAAATGGTCTACATGCTCAAAAGGGTTGACTATGTATAATATTAGCACCGGTGGACAAAAGTGGCTCAATGGTCAATCAAAGAAATACCTATATCATCTCATATCCTAACGATACTTAATCATTTCGTTTAGACACACACACGGGGTAAGTTCTACACTATATCGGGATGGCACAGAGTAATACTCAAAGTTCTCACCTCGCACAATGCACATGACCTACTTAAGACGGCTCAGACCCGACTCTCAAGTTAAAGCAGCTAAGCACAGTCATCATAAAACTAAACCATATAGTAAGTACATCACAAGAGTTAAAAGTTGATCCCAGGAGTCAGAGTAAAGTCACACATATATTCTCAAGGCACATACTCACAAGAATTACGAGGAAAGTATTAAGCACAAATGCTCCAGATCTAAGCATTGATATAAAATATGCCATGAAGCACAATACTCAATATATTCTCGTTCCTATATAAGTTCAAAACAAATAAAGGAAAATAAAATAATCTTTTTGTATTTTTTTAAGATTTTAAACGCTCAAGAAAACTGTCTAGGCAATCCATCATCGGACAAATTCCACAAAATCTTTTACAAAGTTTGAGAAAGAAAAACTACCTAAGACTACCTGGTTCAAGAAAATGGCATCCTCGGGAAAGAATCGTGGTTTAAAGAAAACCCGGGATTACACCAATAAAAAGGTAACTACAATTATACAATTGCAATGGCCTTGAGTCTGATCATAACAAAATGTATCAATAGCAATTAAACATACGCCACAAAATCAAGTTCTGACACCCCCACCCCACACTTAAGAGAGTGCACTGTCACAGTTGCACAACATCACAAAAACATACAATAAATGGTCAATAGTAGAGTGGGTGCCAAAAACTCCTTCATCATATCTCACACTGTTGTTGTGTCCACCTTAGAAGTTCCAGTCTTTTTTATCATGTCTAGCCTTTGTTCGTGCCTCTATATTACCCTTCTCCGCTACATTCTTGTCAGTTGATGGTTTCTTTGGGGGTAGCTTACCACTACCATTAGATCCATGGCTTCTAGTTGGTGTTTTTGAGATGGCCATATCACCTACAAAAGATACAAAACACATATTAGTACAATGTGTAACATTGTGTCAAAGCGGTATATATTGCACCCCACATTTAGCCCAAAAGTGTAAATGTGCAGCCAAGGTACAAGTTTGTACTACAACTTAATGACATTGATATAAGGTTAATTAGCATCATTTAAAATCAAGTGCATAGGACGACACACACATCGTGCACGAGTCATGCCTAAGTTGGCCAGGGGTTGACATTCGTTCTAAAATGAATGCAATTTAAGTGAAAAGACCCCCAAACAACTACTTCACACTCAAGAGATGTTCATATTACCAGAACAATGAGTCTTTCTACTCAGACTTCGCAAAACCTATCAAAATTCTCATTCAGGAAATTTTTCGAATACCTTCTAGGCATAATATTTACCATCATCTTTCAATGCAAGTAAAATGTGTTTTGCCCTCCGAATTTGAGTGAGGTGGTGATAATTGTAGTTCCCGCCTCACTATGCACAACAACCAACAAAATCTTGAGCAAACTATGCTTCAAAATTCAAAATTCAACTGTTCTACCAAAATAAACCATAACAAGAAAGAAGAGAAAAACAAGAAATAAACCTAAGCAAAAAGAGAGGGGTCTACTACATGGGGGAGGGGAAAAGAACGAGCAGAAAAGAAGAGGGGGTGTTACCAGTTCATATGAGGGATTGGGAGGACTTGGTGCGAGAGGGGAGGCAGAGACGGGGAGTGAGGGTTGGGAGTAGAAGGGATGTGCAACTGGAGGGATTATTTGTGTTGGGGGATAGGTTTGAAATAACAAACCTAGGAACAACTTAGTCGAATAGAAAGAAAATAAATAAAACAATTTCGCGAAGAGGGGCGCGCCATGCCCCCACTTTACTATTTTCTGCTCGTTTGGATGGCCTGGGCCCTGTCTGCTGTCGCGCGAGGAGCGTATTTAGACGAGCCCACTGCTGGCCATTTTATCGGCTTTTCAATTTTATCCACTTTTAACCTTTTGTTATGATGTATTCACCCTGAATCATTTCAATTCCACAATCTCATTCCTGCAACATTCATAAGCATGTCAATACTTCCACAATTCAAAATCAAACACGAAAAATAAAGAAAAATACAAAATTGGGTTGCCTCCCACCAAGCGCTTGATTTAACGTCGCGGTACGATGAATTACAACAAAACCATGGGTTGTCTCCCAAGAAACGTCTGATTTAATGTTGCGGCACGACTCGGGCTATCACTTATCAAGGATATTTCATACAAATTCAATATAATTTTATCTTCCTCAACCATACCTTGATAATGTTTTAGTCTTTGCCCATTAATTTTTAACTTGCGGTAGTCATCTTCTGATGTAATATCGATGGCTCCACTTGAATGCATCTCTACCATACGAAATGATCCGACCATATTGACTTCAATTTGCCCGGAAACAACTTCAATCTCAAATTGTGTAGTAATACCATAACTCCGAGTTTAAAACTCTACTCAAGAATATTTTTGTCATGTATCATCTTCATTCTCTCCTTGTAGTCTTGTGCTCTCAAAATCATGGTAGCGAAACTCATCAAGCTCGTGCAACTCTGTGAATCTACCTGTACTCGCAGCTTCCATATCGAGACTCAGCTACCTCAATACCCACAAAGCTCTATGCACCAACTCCACGGGTAAGTGACACGCCTTCCCAAACACCAATTTATACAGCGACATGCCAATCGCAGTTTTGAAAGCGGTACGATAAGCCCAGAGTGCATCATTTAACTTTATCGCCCAATCTGTTCTTGTAGTATTCACAGTCTTCGTTAAGACACTCTTTATCTCTTTATTCCAAGCTTCCACTTGCCCCTCGTTTATGGGTGATATGGGGTGGAAACCTTATAGTGCACACCATATTTTTCCAACAAATTTGCGAAGGCTCGGTTGCAGAAGTGAGTGCCTCCATCACTAATTATTCCCCTTGGAGTATTGGTCTATCTCGGAGATACATCTCCAGATCATGTTATCAACACAAATCTTGAACAGATAAGGCTCATCCTTATAATACATGCGACAGTCATGAAAGAACTTTTTCTTTTGGACAGAGGAAAGTTCATAGGGGAAAATACCGCTCGCCAAGTAGTTTGCGATGTCTGCATACCATGGCGCTATCTCAAGGCTCGTGGTCAACAGTTTTTCATCCGGGAAAGTCTCCACAATATCTTCCACATCAACCTTTTTCTCCGCTCCTTCCAGTCTAGACAAGTGATCAGCTACTTGGTTCTCTGTTCCCTTTCGATCACGGATTTCAAAGACAAATTCTTACATTCGTAGCACCCATCGAATCAGGAACGACTTTGACTCCTTCTTCTTAATTAGGTACCTGAGAGTAGCATGGTCAGTAACAATTACCTTCGAGCCTATCATGTATGAATTGATTTTGTCAAATGTGAACACCACTACTAGCATCTCTTTCTCGGTCACTGTGTAAATTAGTTGGGCACCACTCAAGGTTCTACTTGCATAGTAGATTGGATGTGTGACTTTATCTTTTCGCTGCCCAAGACCTGCTCCCACAGCATAGTCGCTTGCATCACACATCGGCTCAAAAAGTTTTTCCCAGTCAGGTGCCACTATAATTGGTGTAGCCACCAACCTCTTTTTCAACTCCTCAAAAGCTACCCTGCAATCATCAGAAAACACAAATGGGTGATCTTTTTCAAGCAATTTACATAAAGGGTTAGCAATTTTTGAAAAATATTTTATAAAACGCTTGTAGAAGCCGGCTTGACCAATGAAACTTGTGGGTGGAGGTAAATTTTCAATTACATCAACCTTAGCACGAACCACCTCAATGCCCTTACTTGTGACTAGGTGTCCCAAGACTATACCGTCTTGTACCATGAAATGACACTTTTCCCAGTTTAGTACCAGATTAGTCTCCATACACCTCTTCAATACTCTTTTCAAGTTCCTTAGGCACTCATCGAATGAGTTCCCCACCATTGAGAATTCATCCATGAAAACCTCCATTATGTCCACTACTGTATCTGTGAATATGGCCATCATGCACCTTTGGAATGTGGCGGGTGCATTGCATAGGCCAAATGGCATTCTTCGAAAGGCATAGATGACATACGGACAGGTGAATGATATTTTCTCTGTATCCTCCGGGGAAATAGAGATTTGGTTATACTCCGAATATCCATCCAGGAAGCAAAAGTGAGACCTCCTCGCCAATCTATCTAATATCTGATCAATGAATGACAGTGAGAAATGGTATTTTCGGGTGGTCTTGTTCACCCTTTTATAATCCATACAGATTCGCCATCCTGTGACTGTTCTTGTTGAGATCAACTCATTTTTGTCATTTTGCACTGCATTCATTCCACCCTTCTTTTTCACACACTAAACTGGGCTGACCTAGTTGCTGTCAAAGATGATTCATGCATCTAACCACTTGATCACTTCTTTCTTCACCACTTCTTTCATGTTGGGGTTCGGCCTTCTTTGATGTTCTCTGGAAAGTTTGTGACCATCTTCCAGTAGAATTTTATGCATGCAAAATGTTGGGCTGATACCCTTTATGTCTGCAATGGTCCACCTAATTGCAGTATTGCACTCCTCAGAACCTGAAAAAGTTGTTCTACCTGCACATCTAACAAGCCAGATGAGATAATAACAGGTAATGTTGAACTAGGTCCTAATAAAGCATACCTGAGGTGAGTCGATAGTGGTTTTTATCTCCAACTGTGGTGGCTCTACAATTGATGGCTTAGCTGGAGGAGTCTTTCTTTCTTTCAAATGTAAAGGCTCGAATTCGAGCTCCCTTTTCCAGTACCCTTGGCCTTCAAGAGCCAAAACCCACTCCGTTAAGTCCTCACCATATACCTCTTCTAAGTTCATGAGGCAGGCTACTAGAGGGTCTTTTGCATCCAGTGTCTCATCTTCCTCCTCAAGAATCATATCCACAACTTCAATCAGAGATCAGTTAGCAAACTCACTGGGTTGCGACATAGATTTCTTCACATTGAACGTTATTTCTTCATCATTTAGTCTCATCTTTAGATCCCTAGTTTTACAATCAATCAGAGCTCTCCCTGTGGCTAAGAATGGTCTCCCTAAAATTATGGGGATCTCTTCATCAACTTGGCAGTCCAGAATGACAAAATCTGCTGGATACACAAACTTTCCAACCTTCACAAGTACATCATAAAGTATACCTGATGGCCTTTTCACCGTTCGGTCGGCTAGATGTAGTAACATGAATGTGGGTCTTTCCCTTCCAATCCCTAACCTTTTATAGATAGACAAGGGCATCAATTTTATGCTCGTCCCCAAATCACACAATGCTTTGGCAAAAGCATAGCTGCCTATGGTGCACGGAATTGTGAAACTCCCTAGGTCGGATAGCTTCTCCGTTATAGGTCTTGTCACAACAGCACTACGTGTCTGAGTCGGTGTCAAAATTTCCAAGTCTTGAAAGTCGAACTTGCGAGACATCAAGTCCTTCATCATTTTTGAATAACCACGCATCTCCTTTAAGGCATCAATCAGTGGGATGTTCTCCTGAATCTACTTCAACATCTCCATGAATTTCTTATATTTCTCATCCTTCTGATATTTGGCCAACCATGCAGGAAGGGTGCTGGAGATTGCTTCTTCCTGCGGCTTGAGTTAGATCCTGCTCATGCACTTTTTCTAATGCCTTCTCTTGAAATTTCTCAATCTCCTTTGCAACCTCTTTTTCTTTATTTAGTTCCTCTTGGGTTGGATACACTCTTTCTTCTGTTAGCTCAGTTGACTCATCTACCTCAACTGGTACTGGCACAAGTATCTTAGTTGGTCGGCTTTCGCGGGCAATTTCTTGCTCTAGATCAAGATCTCTACTATTTCTTAGACTCACCGCCATAAGCTGCTTTGGGACCTGCTCTTTCACATTGACATGCGTATCTCCAGATGAGCCATCAATATCTACCCTAGTTGAATCTCTCCTTTGGTAGCTGAGTTGTGTGATACTACCTTTTCTTGCATTTGGTGGACTTTTTCTTCCATTTTCCCACTGAACCCAATGAGTTGTTGCAACATTATTTTAATTTTAAACTACCCATCATCTTGTTGCACTATATGTTGCTGTTGAGGTTGTTGATATGATAATTGTTGATTCTGCTTACTGTACCCTTGTTGCCTTTGATAAGGCACAACCTGATCCTGTGGTCATGTAACTCCAGGATTATTATTATAATTATTATCTTATTGTTGTTGTGCTGGCCTATATTGTTGATTCTACTGTCCCCACGACTGACTACCTTGTCTCTGGCCTCTATAGTTGCCCACATAGTTCATATTCTCCTGATAGTTATTATTGTCAGTTTCACTACTCCACGAGCACACATACGGTTCGTTAATGCATGGTGTACATAGGCCCCCATTAGTCGTGTCAGCTATGTGTACCTGCTTCTGGCCTGATTCATCAATCTTCTTGGTAAGGATACTCATTTGCGTCATCAGAGTGGCCATATTCTCAGTTATGGAGTTGTTTGGGTCCAAAGCTACTGAGTGAACTGCATGGCTGATTATAGTGTCTATTTTCATGCATCTTGAGTTTTGAGCCATTTTATCTAGAAGGACCTTACACTCTCTAAATGATTTGCTCAAAAATTCTCTACTTGCTGACGCATCAACGTTGGCTTTCAATCTACCTACCAATCCCATGTAAAATTGTTGTCCCAACATCTGATCTAGAATTTCATGATGTGGACACTTAACCAGCATCCCTTTGAACCTCTCCCACGTTTCTTGTAGTATTTCTGTTGTTTTCTGCCTGAAGCACAATATCTCATCAACTTGCTTGGAAGTCTTATTGGTGGGTAGAACTTGTTCAAAAACTGCTTGACTAACTCCTCCCAAGTGGTGATGGAGTTTATGGGGAGCAAATTAAGCCAAGTTTGAGCTTCTCTAGTCACTGAGAACGAAAACAATAATAGTTGATTGCTTTCGGTGTCACATTCGATTGCTTTTGAGTGACACAAATTGACAAAAAGCTTTTCAAATGATGTTGTGGATCTTCAATGTATGACCGGGAGAATAGTTCCTTGTTCTGCAACAGATGTAGCATGTTGTTTATGATTTTAAATGACTCCGTTTGTATCTGAGGAACTGTAATTGCGGTTGCCAAAATTTTAGCGGTGGGTTGTGCCCAATCGTACAAGGCTGCTTCTAGCATAAGAGGTGCCATACCCTGATTGTTCGGGTCATTCACATTGTTTCGGTTGTTTTGGTCGTCTATGACGTCCCCCGTGTCTAGTTCGATCTGTTCTCTCAGGTTTTGTTGTCGGTTGTCCTTCTTGTTTGCATGATTTAATGCGTTGGAAGATTTCTCATGATCCGATAATTATTAAAATAATTCACCAGTTCTTGAGGAGTTTCTAGGCATGCACCTGTAACACAAAAGACTACAAACGTTAGAATTTCAATATAATGAATTTAAAATGAAGAAAATTGACTAAACTAATAATCCTAGATATTCTTATAGATGTAATTAATAACACCGTTATTTCCCCGGCAACGACGCCAAAATTTGATCATGCCCAGCTATGCCTTACAAAAAGGACTAAGTGGTCGCTTCAAATATTATCCGATCTAAAAGTTCGGAGTCGAATCCCATCGAGAACTAAGGTTTAGCTACAATTGTTCACTATTACCAAGAAGACATGTTCCAAAAAATTTTAAGTTATAAATATGAAAATTCTTATGTCTATCTAATTAACAAACAAATTGAAATAGAAAATTAACAACTAAAGATATTAAGAATTGGAGGCAAGATTAAGGAAGTCTAGAGTTGTGATTTCCCCAATTATCGGAATCCTTCCCACTACGTATCCTATAATTTTGCCTAATTATTATCTACTGATTGTGAGCACTTCAGATGTCATAATTCTCTCCCGAGCAACTACAACAATTTACTAGACATATTCTCACAAACTACGCTAGCTGGCAAAATCTTATCGCTCACTATGACCACGTCAAGGCTTTGTTATTCCTAAAGCCACCTTTAAACCCGCCGTATTGATTCCTCGTATACGTTAAGAGTGAAGTTGTTCAATAACTACCTAAATATGTACCCTTTTCCCAAGAAATACATAATAATTAGGCACTTAATTGATGGCCATTCAATCAACAGAAATAAGCACATAGTTGAACAAGTAAAGAAATTCAAAGGCTAAATTATATTCAAACATAACAAGAATTCATCCTCCAAAATGTTTCATCAAAACTATAGATAAAAAATTAGACATTCATAATAGTATGCAAAACTACAATACTAGAATTCATAACCAATAATAGAAATAGAAGAAGAAAGAGGGAAAAACGTGGAGTTGAATCCTTCTCCTTGCTCCAAGTGTGTTCTTGCCTCCAAAGGTGTTGCGTAATCCTAAAGTAGTGTCTCCTTCGGTGAATTTATATCACTTACGGTTTATAAGGGGCGGAATTTAATCCAACTTCGGTTGGGAGAAGCTGGAATCCGCGTCTGCCTTCGCGCATCGCGCGCCCATGGGTGCGGATTCAGCTTTTGAAATTCTTCTGTTTCGAGAAGCAATCTGTGCCTTTGCTTCGCTTAGATATTTTGTGCCTTCACATTTCTCCTTTTCGCATCCTTTTTCGTGCCATGCACGAGAATAGACGAGCTCCCAATCCTTCAATTTTTCTCCTTTTTGCAATAATTTGATATCTTTTTCTCTATTATCATTCAAGCTCACTCCTACAAATAAGAAATACATAAGGAGTATAATTCACTTGAAATACCATGTAATCTCCCATAACTCACACGATAAATGAGATGAAAATACACTCAAAATCATGCACTTTTGGCCATTTATCAAGCAGCCTTGGTGGAAGTTGATCTGGAATTGATTTTCTCTGAAGCCATTTCGATGTTCTTGAACTTTCACGATTGAAAATTTGAGATGAGAGGTAGAGATTGTCCCACCTGGTGTGCCAAAATTTATAAATAATAAATTTGCATCGAGAAAATAAAATTAAGACCGAACAATATTGCAACAACTGTAGTATTTTATTTCAAACAATATAAGTGCTACAATCTCTATCGTTTCTCTGATTCTTCTTTCCAAATAAAATAAATTCAGGGGCCTTTGAGCTTGATCGTAAATTTGAATTCGATCTATCACCACGAATGCCTTCATTATCGCCACAAACAATAATTATGTTAAGAACAAGTAATCTTGATCTTGAGCACCTTATATTTGATTTAGTTCTTGATCTTGAACTTGAACTTGATTTCTTGAAACTTAAAGCTTGTAGAGAAATTTGTGGCGTTTGACACAAGCTCTCTCTTGCTTCTTATTATGATTTCTGGTGTCTTTCCTCATTTATGAAGACTCTTTTCTTATAGTTGTGGAAGAGAAGAGTGGTGATGCGAACAAATTCTTTCCAACCAATTAGATTGAAGCGTGACAAGACCGTATTTGATTGGCCAGAATATGTCATTTGCACATATGGCGCAATTTCATTGGCCTTTTTATTTGACTTGGCACATCTTGTCAATTTTGACACGTGGCAAGATCCTATTTTCTCTTCCATTTGAATTGACATGCCACGTCATTTGACACGTGACACGAAATTGGTACTCTTGTAAGATAAACATCTTGGACTTAATAAAGTGGGCTCATTACTTTTAGGAAAATTAAGTGGGCTAGCCCAAGAACTTATTCGGTTAATCAATATTTATTGCACTTATCTAATTAATGTAATTATATTAGTCCATAATGTTTGTTTGGACAAAAATATATTTAATTTCACATAAAATCCAAATATCTTATGGATCGAAATCTAACAAATTTTGTACGCCTATAGCATGCTTGGCATTCTACTGAAATCAAAATAAGCTTTTACGTACCTATAAAATTTTTATACTTAACAAACTTAGAAGTATCTCTCTGCTTTATCTTTAGAAGTATCTCTCTACTTTATCTTTATATGATTTATACTGCAAAATAAGATCACTTTACTAATGAGGAGTGTTAGAGTGAACTAGGGTTAACTGCAACAGTGTGTTTATTCTCTCCTACTTCTTTATCAGCATAGATATGAAAAATCTACATAGACTGTGTAGGATTAGTTTGATCTTCTTAATACATTGTTATTTACATTGTTACTCAAATATTAGGATGAGGATATTAAGTGTTTGATTTAGAAACACAATAGATGTGTGAAATTGAGTGATATTATAAGGGTGTTTAATGCCATTTACCTTGAATTTAATTTATTATTTCTTTGTCTCTCTTTGAAGTAAAAGAAGAGGAAAGGATATGTGAGATAGGAGGAAATATACACTTTGTTTGGCTTTTCTATATTTGGACAAATATTCATTAATTTTTAATTTCTGAACTAGTTGCTGATAATGAAATTTAATTTACATAAATACGACGGTGTTACTGTAGGCATACAAAATCTATTGGATTTAAATTCAATAAAATAATTCAGAATATATATTAAATATATTTTTTCAAATAAATATTATGGGCTAATTTAATTAGATTAATTATATGAGTCCAATATATAAGGCCCAAAGGACTAACCCATTTAATTGGGCGACAAATGATGAGCTCACTTTATCAGGCCCAAGATACCATCTTCCTAGAGGCTCAGCTTGGCGCCACGTGTCAAATGATGTGAAATGACAAGTCAAACGGAAGATCAAATACGATCATGCCACATTTCAAAATGAAAAGACATTCCACGTCACATATAAAGGCCAGTGAAATTGTGCCATGTGTGGAAGTGATATATTGTGGCCAAACAAATGCGGTTGTGTCGCACTTCAATCTGAATGGTCGGAAAGAGTTTGTTTTCATCACAAATCTTCCCTCCCACAACTATAAATAGGGGTCTTCATAATTCTGAAAAGACACAAGACGTTATAACAAGAAGCAAGAGAGAGCTCATGGATAAAATACCGCAAATTTCTCTACAAGTTTCAAACTTCAAGCAATCAAGTTCAACAAATCAAGTTCAAGATCAAGAATGAATAACAAATAAAGATTCAAAGAGTATGAGTGTAAATCAAAGTTCGTGCTAGTTGAATTCAATATCATCGTTCGTGACAACAAATATAGATTCAAGATCAAGCTCAAATTCTCTTAAATTTATTTACTATTGGAAGGAAGAATCACAGGATTCATAGAGATTGTACACTCATATTATTTAAAATCAAATACTACGATTGTTCCAATATTTTTCGGTCTTGATTATTTTCTTGACGCAAATTTATTTTCTATAAATTCTGGCATGCCCAGTGGGACAATCTCTACCTCTCATTTAAACTTTTCAATCACCAAATCTCAAGAACATCGGAATGGCTTCAAAGAAAATCAACTCTAGATCAACTTCCACCAAGGCTGCTTGATAAATAGCCAAAAGTGCATGATTTTGAGTGTATTTTCATCTCATTTGTCGTGTGAGTTGTGGGAGATCACATGATATTCCAAGTCCTCTCTTACATACGCAAAGTCGTATACTACAAGGACCGAGATGTTGAAGATGCCTACTGGCTATCAACCTCCAAACTTTCAACAGTTTGATGGCAAAGGCAATCCAAAGCAACACGTGGCACACTTTGTTGAGACATTCAACAATGCTGGGACTTATGCAGATTATCTCGTCAAGCAATTTGTCCGCTCGCTAAAAGGAAATTATTTTGATTGGTATATAGACATCGAGGCAGGATCTATTGATAGCTGGGATCAACTAGAGCAAGAGTTCCTTATTCGCTTTTATAACACAAGGCGCATTGTGAGCACGGTGGAACTTACAAATGCTCGGCAGTGGAAGGGTGAACCAGTTATCGACTTTATCAGTCATTGGAGGACTGTAAGCCTCAACTGCAAAGATAGGTTTAGTAAAGCTTCTGGCATAGAGATGTACATCCAAGGCATGCATTGGGGACTGTGTTACGTCTTGCAAGGTATCAAACCTAGCATATTTGAAGAGCTTGAGGCTCGTTCCCATGACATGGAGTTGAGTATGGCCTCCCCTGAAAAATGAAAGGTTTCCCATCTATGGGCCTTGCAAAGGGAACGACAAGAAAGAAGTTAGGAAATGGACAAGTTTGTACCCATGTGTGAAAACAAAGAAGCTATGAATGTCAACATTTCACCTGTGAAGTTCACAATGAAGGTGAGCAAGAATCAAAGTATGAAATCCACTTCTTTTCAAGATAAGCCAAGTGGAAAATTAACTCTAAAAAAAATGCAAGAGAAAGAGTACCTATTTCATGATTCTGATGTGCCAACAATTTTTGAAGAACTCCTAAAATTAAAGCTCATTGAGCTCCCGGAGATGAAGTAACCAAATGAAGCTGGGAAAAATGATGACCCAAATTACTGCTGATATTATCGACTTGTAAGTCATACTCTTGAGAAGTTCTTTGTATTGAAGGAAAAAATTATGGATTTGTCCTGTGAAAATAAGATCGTGCTTGGGAATCAACCAAGGGGGGCAAAGAGCCATAGGTGCGATCAGGTTGGGAATCACTGTTGAAGATATGCAATCAAGTGCATGGCTGTATATGATCGATGGAAAGACTTCATACAACGTCTTTCTTGGAAGGCCTTGGATACATGAGAATAAAGTGGTTTAATCTATCTACCATCAATTTTTGATGTACTACGAGGGTGAAGTAGAGAAGAAGATAGTTGCTAATGAAAAGCCATTAACTGAGGTTGAGTGAAACTTCGCTGATGCAAAGTTCTACTTGAAGAACCGCATTGTGAAGGAGTTAAAAGTTGATGATGTCATGAAGGGCAAGAGTGATGAGTCCATGACTGAAAGAGATGAGGTGGTTTCCAAAAAACCATAGTTGTTGCTAAGTAGGTATACCCTAACTCAAATAAATATCATTGAGGGAACCCTGTGTCTTATGGTAAGAAAGTAACTCTCGCGCTTTGCTATGTCCCTAAAAATAAGAAAGATGAGAGTGAATCATCCAATCTCCAAACCAATATGCTAAGGGGGTTAAATCTTCCAATCAAATGAATGCGGCAGTAAAGTTTCCCTCAATGCTACTTGTAGACTTTGTGGCCCAAAATCATTCGCAGAATGTGGCACTCCCTACGAAGCGTTTAGATGAAGGCTTTGATCCTAATGTTTACAGGATATTTTAAAAATATGGATACCATCCCAATGAACCGTCAAAGTTAGGAAATCTCCCATTAGAAGTTACTATGAGGCAACAACATGAAGGTTTGGGATAAAAGCAACTGTCACCAGTGCGCATCTCCATAATAAGGGAGAGCAATAATTATACCACTGTAGAAGATGAATCTACCATTTCTAACAGGCCTTCTTCCTTTGAGAGATTGGGTCCATTAAAGAAGGGGAACAAGTTCTAGAGAAATTACCAAAGACTAAAAACACCCGTTTCGCCCAGAATCCAGAAAATCTCTAAGGATTTCCAAAGTTTGGTTCCTTCTAGAATGAGGCGACAAATAAAATGTCTGGCTTCATGTAAAGATATACTGAAGGTAAATCCATATATTGTGGTTTACACTAGGGATTGTGAAGAAGACAAAGAAAGTGTGGGTTCTTTGTATCATGTTACTGAACAAGGCGAGCATGGTGCTTCATCTCTAAATAAAGGATGTCGATAAATTGGAGGACATTACACCGTGTTATCACATGTCCTTCAACAATGGGGATCCTCAAGAAGATGCTGATGAAAAGGATTCTCCTCCTGAACTTGAAGAAGGGGTAAAGGCAACAGTTTACGCTTTGAAAGAAGTAAACCTTGGCACCGACGAAGAACCAAGGCCCACTTATCTAAGTACTTTACTAGTAGTCGATGAAGAAAACACTTATATTGAGTTACTCAAGGAGTGTTTGCTTGGAGTTATAAAGAGATTCCTTCCTCGGATCCCAAAGTAGAAGTCCATCACCTTGTAGTCAGGGATGGTGCTCGTCCTGTTAAGCAAGCTCAAAGGAGTTTTAGGACGGACTTGGTTCCCCCGATTGAAACAGAAGTTAAAAAACTCATCGAAGATGAATTTATTCGTGAAGTTAAATACCCAACATGGGTCTCAAGTAATGTCCCTATAAGGAAGAAGAACATCCAGATTCCAGTGTGTGTTGACTTCAGGGATCTCAACAATGTGTGTTCCAAAGATGAATTCCCGCTTCCTATCCCAAAGCCGATGATCGATGCTACTAATAGTTATGAGTCCATGTCTTTCATGGACGGTTCATTGGGATATAACCAAATTCGCATGGCACCAAAAGATGAAGAGCTTACTACATTCCACACCCCAAGGGTATTTATTGATATAAGATAATGCCGTTTGGCCTGAAGAACGTTGGTACTACCTACCAAAGGGATATGAATATTTTTGATGACCTTCTCCACAAGAATTTTGAATGTTATGTTAACGACCTTGTGGTAAAATTAAGAAAAAAGAGTGACCACTTGAAAGACTTGAGAATGGTGTTTGAGTTGCTCTGGAGGTACCAACTTAGGATGAATCCATTGAAATGTGCCTTTGGAGTTACTTCTTGAATGTTCCTTGATTTCATTGTCCGGCGTCGAGGGATCGAAATTGATCAAGCCAAAGTGGATGCCATTCTAAAAATGCTTGATCCTCGGGATATTCATGAATTGAAAAGTCTGCAAGGAAAGCTAGCATACCTTAGGAGATTCATCTCAAACCTAGATGGGAGGTGCCAACTATTTAGTCGCCTCATAAAGAAAGGTGTTCCTTTCAAGTGGGACCAATTTTGTAGCAAAACCTTTGAAAATATCAAAACATACTTGATGAAGCCTTCAATTCTAGCATCCCCTATACTTGGAAAGCCATTGATACAAGAAAGGTCTGTTGGCCTAAGAAAATAGTGAAGCACTAATTTCAAGCTCATGTCGTTGGTCTTGTTTCTAAAGCAAATCCCATCAAGTTCATGATGTCAAAACCTGTCCTTAGTAATCTACTAGAAAGGTGGCACCTCCAGTTTTAACAATTTTAAATTGTGTACGTCCCTCAAAAGGCTATAAAAGGACAAGCATAAGCGGGCTTCTTGGCAGATCACCATATACCTGATGATTGGGAGCTAACTGATGAACTACCTGATGAGGACGAAATGGTCATTGAAGTTTAAGCTCCATGGAAGATGTACTTTGATGGTGCTTCACATTGTAGAGGAGCTGGTGCTGGCATAGTATTTGTCACTTCTCAAGGTGAAGTTCTGTCGTACTCTTTTACGTTGCTGCAACTATGCTCTAATAATGTTTTTGAATACTTGGACTTGAAATGGCGGACGAAATGAAGCGGTTGCAATTACAAGTTTTTGGTGACCCTCAGATAGTGATCAACTAGCTTTTAGGTAGTTACGACATCAAGAAATCTGAACTATGCAAAATCATGATTATGCTAAAAAATTAACGGTGTGTGTCGGTGACATGCCTATTCAACATGTACCTAGGAAAGAAAACAAGAAGGCTGATACATTAGCTGCCCTACCATCGTCATTAACCCTGCTTGACCAAGCGCAAGTACTATCTGCCAATAATGGGTAGTACGCCACTAAATGAGGGTGAAAGTGAAGAAAATGAACTCGAGCGTCTTGTCGTTGTTTCTGAAGATGAGAAAGAAGAATGTAGACAACCCATTATCGATTACTTGAGCTATGGGATACTTCCAGAAATCAGAGAAGAAGGACTGAAACCCGCCATCGTGCACCTCGCTTCCTGTACTACAAAGATACTTTATATAGAAGATCATTTGAGGAAATACTCTTTCAATGCTTAGGGAAAGATGAAGCACTCCAAGCTTTGCAAGAAGCACATTCTGGGGCATGTGGGTCACACCAGTCTAGACCAAAGCTCCACTTCCATATAAAAAGGATGGGATATTATTGGTCAATGATGGTCAAAGATTTCTTGGACTACGCTCGAAGATGCAAGGCTTGTCAATTCCATAAAAATTTTATTCATCAACCTCCCGAAGTGTTGCACCTGACTGTTGCATCCTGTCCATTTGACGCTTGGGTATTGGATGTTTTTGGACCACTGCCAATGTCCTCTAGTGGGCACATATACATTTTGGCTGCAACTGACTACTTCTCAAAATGGCCTGAAGTTGTTTCTCTTAAGGGAGTAAAGAAGGAAAATGTTGCAAGTTTCATCCGAGTAAGCATAATCTATCGCTTTGGCATTCCTAGTTACATAATAACGGACAATGGTAAGCCATTCGACAGTAGGTTGATGAACAAGATTTGAGATCTCTTTGGCTTCAAGGAATGTAACTCTTATATGTACAATGTTGCCACCAATGGTCTGGCTGAGGCATTCAACAAAATTCTATGCAACTTACTAAAGAAAGTTGTTTCCAATTCCAAATGAGATTTGCATGACCTTATGGAAAAAGCTCTGTGGGCTTATAGAACAACTCACCGCACGCCAAAATAAGGGACCCCTTATTCACTCGTCTATGGAGTTGAAGTCATTTTTCCACTCGAGCGTCAAATACCTTCATTACTATTAGTTATTCAAGAAGGGGTCATTGATAAATAAAATGCTCGACTTTGATTAGCAAAGTTGGAGGCTCTTCATGAGAAGAGGTTGGAAGCTCAACAGAGTCTTGAATGTTATCAAGCTCGATTGTCTCGTGCCTTCAATAAAAGAGTTATTCCAAGGCCCTTTAAAGTAGGAGATCAAGTCCTTTCCATACGAAGACCCATTATTACTTCCCACAAACCTTTAAGGATGTTCACTTCAAAATGGGGTGGGCCATAAGTCATGCAAGAAGCGTATTCAAGTGGGGCTTACAAGGTGGTTTATGCAGATGGAACGAGAATCGTCCCTATCAATGACATGTTTTTGAGGAAGTATTATCCTTGAAGTGCCACGCTGGTCATAAACTGCATGTTACTCCTGGCCCATAAGAGTATAAACTGTGTACGGCCCACCTAAAAAAGGTTCACTAGGTTTAAAACCTTGAAAGAGGCGGCCTAGGCAAAAGTTAGGCATAAAAAAAACTTTCACCCATTTTGAACTACAGTATGACTTGATCCTCTTCACCGAGGTACGTAGGAACCTTAGAGTTTCATTCTAAGTTCAATTTCATAAATTCAAAAGACACATATCGCCCCAATCATTGTCCAAATGAAGTATGACGGAAGTAATTCATTCAACCAGCACTTTAAAATCGGGTTCAACTATCATTCTTCTATTGAATCTTGAATCTCATATGACTTAGAGAGGGCAAGCCTCCATGGTAAAACAATGTCTTCAATGGGAAAATTATAGTCTTTTAGGAGGCTGCTAAGTATTTCCTCTGAATTCGGAGGCTACCAAGTATTTGCGCTGAAGTCTGGGGGTTAACGATGTCCTTATGTTCGCCAATCTTAAGTCTGTCAGTCTTCAAGTTCGCCGCTCTTCAAGTTGAAATATTTAAACCCTCCAAGTCTTCAAGTATGTCAGTCTTCAAGTTTAAATATTTAAGCCCTCCCAGTCTTCAAGTCTGCTAATATTTCAAGTAGAAGTTTAAAATTCTACCACTCTTCAGGCAGAAGCGTCAAAGTATGCCGAATCTTCAAGTCCATAAAATCTTCAAGTTTGTTGGTCTTCAAGTTGAAATATGTAAAGTCCACCAAATCTTCAAAGTTCGTCAAATTTTCAAGTCGATGTTGTCTCAAGTCCACCAAGTCTTCAAGTTGAAGATTCTAATTTTCCAATCTTAAGGTGGACATTTACATCCCTTCACACCCCGAGAGTAATCTCTTCGATATGTGGGCCACCTTGAGAGTAATCTCTCTGATATTCGGGAAGGGATGAGTATCCATCCCTTCACACCATGAGAATAATCTTTTGGATATTCTGGCGGGAATGAGTATCCATCTCTTCACACCTTGAGAGTAATCTCTCTGATATTTGAGACACCTTGAGAGTAATCTCTCTGATATTCGGACGGGGATGAGTACAAATCCTTTCATACCATAAGATCGCCTTCTTCATGTGCATATTACCTCGTTAAAAAAGAATATATCCTTCTCGTTTGACCTACAAAAAAGTGAAAATAACAAGCAAAGAAAACGCAGAAGAAACTAAGTGAAAAATACCTTCTCGTTACTGCTTTTTAGAGCGGCTTGCAAAAACCACAGATTAATGCTAAAACTACATGAGAGTAAGGGGTTTATATATATTCCTAAGGGCGGATACTGAACGTTTATGGTCGATCTGGGATAATTTCAAGATCTGGACTCCTGGAGGGATTAAATTCTTAGAGGCGATGAAAAGTTTTCCCAACCCATTTGGAGTTGCACAAGAAATTGCTAAAGTAATATCAACATAGCTTTACCTTCTAGTAGGTTCTGTGAAGAGTCCAAGTAGAACACAAATGAATTGTCTTATGTGTATTGAGAGACTTATCTTTATCAATATTAAACAATTGATCAAAGAAAGCTACTAAGATTTTTTAGTGAGTCAAGTCATGTGAGGTTTCACAGAAGGCTCACCTCTTTTTCAAATTCCATTCTTCTTAAGTTACAACTACACGTGAGGAGATCAATCGAGAATTTATTAGAATTCAATCAAATGAAGTGTAATAATTATTTTTATGTACTTCAAGGCTCGTCATAAAGCTCGACAAGTCCATACCCCGACTAGTCTTGAAGTAGGGGGCATTTGTAGGCATACAAAATTTATTGGTTTAAATTCAATAAAACAATTTGGACTAGATATTAAATATATTTGTCCAAATAAATATTATGGAATAATTTGATTAGATTAATTATATAAGTCCAATATATAAGGTCCAAATGCATTGGGCTAACCTAGTTAATTGGGCCACAAATGATGAGCCCACTTCATCAAGCCCAAGATGCCATCTTCCTAGAGGCCTAACTTGGTGCCATGTGTCAAATGAAGTGGCACGCCAAGTCAAATGAAAGAGACAATAGGATCATGCCACATGTCAAAATGACAAGGCATGTCAAGTCACATATAAAGGTCAATGTAACCGCACCACGTGTGCAAGTGACACGTTCTGGCCAATCAGAAGGGACTGTGTCACACTTTAACCTTATTGGTCGGAAAGAGTTTTTTCTCATCACAACTCTTTCATCCCACAACTATAATAGGGGTCTTCATAACTTAGAAAAGAAAACAGAACTTATAAGAAGAAGCAAGAGAGAGATTGTGGATCAAACGCGCAAATTTCTCTACAAGTTTCAAGCTTCAAGCAATCAAGTTCAAGTTCAAGTTCAAGTTCAAGCTCAAGAATGAATAACATCAAGATTCAAGGAGTACTAGTTCAAAATAAAGTTCGTGTTTGTTGAATTCAAGATCATCGTTCATGACAATAAATATAAATTAAAGATCAAGACCAAAGGCCCTTGAATTTATTTACTATTGGAAAGAAGAATAAGATGATTCATAGATATTTTACACTCATATTATGTAACGACCCGACCGGTCTATTTGCTTTCTAGATCCCCGTTACCCTAAATGAGACTCCTCGTATGTGTTTTTACTGTTTTATGACTTGCGGAGATGGTTAGTTCGGGAGTTGGAAAGGTTTGGGATGAAATTGGAATACTTGGTCCCTTAAGGTTGGCAAAAAGGTCTAAGTTTTACTTTGGTCAATATTATTAGTAAACGACCTCGAAATCAGGATTTAACGATTCTAATAGGTTTATATGGTGATATAGGACTTGGGCATATCTTCGGATCGGGTTTTGGATGAGCCCAGGGCATTTCGACGCTTAATATTAATAATTGGCACCTTGAAGGTTTTATAGTTCTTTAAATTTTATTGGAGTAGGTGTAAGACCCCAGAAAATTTTGTTAAGCAATACAGGATTCGGGGTGCCAGGTAGGCTAATTATAATATTTTATGTGCTTTAAATATGATGTAAATGAATGGGATGTGGTGAATAAGTGTATGAGTCATATAATAAGTAAGGTAGGGTCCAAGGGGAAGTCTAAGGCTAAGCCAAATGGGAAAAATTTCATAATAGGCTAAAATTCCAAAAGTACTTGCACAAGTCCACACTTTGAACGAGAATATATAATTATATATAAGGTATTATGTGATGAATAACTTATCAAATAAAATTTCTTTGAGTATAGTTTTCAATGCTTCAAATCGTTCGTCATTTGGACATTCCTACGCAAAGTTATGATCAAATTACTAAAGGCTGGAAAAATGCGATCTTGTGTCAAATCTGCGATCGCATTTCATGTCGCATGTTGACTCTGATCAGGTCGCAGACTGGGCCAGTGTTTCCCAGTTTTGGGCACCTATTTTTCAATGCACTTTGCGGCCCACATTTTTGTTCTGCGGTCCATTCTACGATCGCAGACCCTGTTACAGAGGTTTATTTTTCTTATTTTTATAACCAGACCCCATTTTCATAAATAGGTTTAGGGGATTCATTTGGGGTCACTTTCTTCTGAATTTAGAGAGATATGAGATAATACAGAGAGAGAAAGAAGGTTCATAACTTCATAATCATCCAAATCTTGCTCAAGTCTTCAAGAATCAAGAAAGATAACCATAGATTGCCTTCCATCCGGGTACGTTCTACCACCAAAAATTTCATGCAAGAAGTTAAGTGTCCAAATATGTTGTGAGGGTTAGAAATAGGCCATGCATGTGGGACTAAGTTGTAGTATGTGCTATTAAAGAACTAATTTGGGTAGTTCATGTTAAAAATTGGGTGAAGGAAGAAGAGATTGCCATTTCTAAACCTTGTAGTCTACTTCACATGCTAGGTGTTTGATGAAATTCCTAAGAGAGTTATACCATGGGTAATCTTCCTAATTATTAATCGATTTCCGCTATCTCCTTATAGATTGTTATGGCTAAAGCTGTTGGTGTATTGTATAAACCTAAGGAAAATATCTTTGAGGTATGTATGGCTAACTTTAACCTTTGTAGAATCCTTTTGTTGGGTCCGAGCATACGGTATGTGTACCTTGTTTGAAAATACGTGAATTAATTGTTCAAATGTTTTGAGACGTAAGATTCTATTCTTTGATTGTCCTAGTTTATTGCCATACTACCGTGCTATATGAGATTGTGAAAAGTGTTTTGATGTACCTATCTTATTATGTGCAAAGCTTGTAAATGCTCGAGGGTATTGATATGTATGTGTTAATGAATGAAAGAAGGTTAATGTGCCCAAGTGTGTGAATGCATATAATGTCTACAAACCGTGCGTGGTAAGTAATGAACAAGGGTATTGTGAAATGATGTGAATGACTTGAACAATTATGGCAATGCGTTGTTTATGAATTACTACTTGGGGAGAATTATTGTGCCTTGGGCCCAAATAAATAAAGTGCTGATATGAACTTGTGTTCCTTGAAATGATGATTCTTGTGATGTAATTGGTTGTGGTTGTTGTTATGAATTTAAATTGTCAGGCGGTGTCGGGTTGCGCGCCGCAACACGAAGTAATAAGGTGTGGATTGTAGTGATAAGGATGGATTAAATTGTAAGGCAAGGTTGGGTTGCGCGCCGCAACACAAAGTAATAAGGTTGATGGGTTGTGGTGATAAAGGTGGCCGAGATAATAAGGGAGGCCGAGGTAATAAGGATGGAATGTGATCATTATCACTATTGAAATGAAAATTTATGAAACTCTTGAATATGGTGATGTTGAAAGGGGAAAAAGAGAGATTGTGAAACTTGTTAGATTTTGTTGTTTCTTTCTACGTGCATTGATTGATTGGTTCTATTACTGTCTCTTATTTGTGTATTCTTTGATTGTACTTGGGATAAATTTTGTTCATACATACTAGTACTATTTCACAGTACTAACGTCCATTTTGTCGGGGGCGCTACATCTTTTATATGGATGTAGGTGGGTCCATAGCAGGTAGCTCCGCTCGGCGCTAGTGGTGCCTTCTCCTTATCCTTTTCAGCTGTATTGGTGAGCCCCACTTCCTCTCGGGTTCATGTGTGGTTCATGCCACTTTCTTTTGAGTTTATTGTATATCGTAAGGTATAGCCGGGGCCTTGTTGCCGTCAAGTATTGTATAACTCCTAGTACTCTTAGAGGCTCCGTAGGCACTATGTGGGTGTATATATATATATATATATATTGAGCAGTGGTTGTATTTGCTCGTAATCGTGGTCCGTATTGGGAAGTGTTGTATCTACTATGTATGTGTTGGGAAATCTAGTATAATAATTTAAAATGAGAACAATTGGTTTTATTGTGGTAATCACACACTTTTAAGCTTATCTCACTGTTTCCCATAAATAATGTATGTTATAAACACGGGGAAATGCATTGGGTAGGAAAGGAAAATTAGGTTCGCTTGACCGGGTTCATTCGGCCAGGCACTGGTCTCGTCCCTCGGTTTTGGGGCATGACAAACTTGGTATCAGAGCCTCAGGTTATAAAGTGTCCTAGGATGTCTCGGAGCCGTGTCTAGTAGAGCCCTTCTTATCGGTGTGTTGTCGACCACATCTATTATTAGGGGGCTACATGGAAATCCAGGAACTTCACCCTTCTTTGATACTCCAATCGTGCGATAGAGCTCAAGTTAGGGAGTTAGCTTTCTCTCCAAACCTTACTCTCAAAATGAGTAACAGTGATACCATAATCCGCGAGTTTGAAGCCATGAGGAGGGATTGATCCCACCACTGAGTCCGAACGGATTGCCCAAGGGCTTGTTAGGAGAATGTATTGAGTTGTGGAGGGGTTGGTAGACCCTATCGCTTAGAGGGGAGTGCCCTTGTCCCTATTGATGTCACTGCACCACCAAACCTATAGTATATCGGTATGGCACCAACGTACTCTTGATGGTATATGTACATCCATGTTGAAGAAATTTCATAGGCATGGTCTTAATAAATGTTGAGTCACAGAACATTGCATGCATCTACTCTTTGAACGAGATCCAATATTTCTTTAAATTCACTATACCGCAATTCTTATATGCAATCTTTTATGATATCGAGCTCTGTAATCATGTCTTTGAATTTAGTTGTAGCTATAGAATTACCATTTCCAACACGCCTTTCTAAACTCTAACAAGGGACTTACCCGAAGAATTTCTCATCAAATGAATGGATGAACCATTATCGTATTTTTGCACAAACTAAAAAGATATCTTTTCTTGACCCTTTTTCTTCGGGTTTCTGCTTCGATCTGAAAATTGATATGGGTGAAGATCTTGCTTTTTTCCATCATCACCTCTAGTATGGTAGTGCCCTCGCTCTATCTTTGTTGAGGCTTCTATTTTGGCCTAGTGGTCGGAATTGGCTAAATTTTTATTTGCTTGGCGAGAATCTCCCTCTTCTCTGACAGGTTATTTTCTGAATTTGGTCTGCTCAATTACTTTTAAACATTATTAAATCTCCATCGAAGCTAGGGTCCGTCGAGCTTCCATGTAGCTGGATCATGCTACTTATTCTTGTTGCTCATCTTATTCTTGAAGGTTATTCTTCTTTTGGTTATAAGGAAGACGGGCATTTTCTCTCCTCCTATGGATTGCATAATACTTGTTTAAGTGTCGTTATATGTTAATTGCTCCATGTTTATACGAATCCAACTGATTTTGATGTTTGTAGTGGGCCCCCTAAGCCGTGAAGCTACTGAGTTTACTCCTAAAACCTCAAGTTCCCTTTTGTTAGTTTATCTGACATACCCGGCTTTCCCCTAGTTGATGACCCATTTCTCCGTTCCGATTTTGAGGGCTGAAGAAAGAGCATAATTGTGTCCCTGGTATCTAGAAATACAATTTCTTTTATTAATAATTAATCCACCCAAATTCTGTACCAATTTCGCCGAATCCAGAAAATGGGACAGAGGTAACAAATACCCCTAGTAACACAATCATATGTCAAGCCTTTCTCTCGGCCAAGTCTTATAGCGTCTCCCAATTTTGTTGGTAATAACTAGTTGTGTAAAAGTGTGTTGCAGTGCTTCGTTGTGAAGTAGAGTTGCTAAACATAATTGGATTTTAAAATTCTGGAGCTATGCATAATGTGACTATAGGCGGAGATCTTCTTTTAAAAATGTAAAGGTCCTCGTAATCCCTTATATTATCACTTTTCATAGTAATTACAATGTAAAGTTCACTTCTATAAGCTCTCTCACTTTCTTTTCATTTGTCTTGCATCATGTGTTGTTTTACCCGTAATCTTCAATGCGATATTATCTCAATTTCTCAACTAGTTATCCAACTATACGATCTGATTTAATTAACCTCAGTTTATGTACTCTACAAGCGCCCTGGGAGTGGGCAAGTTTCCCCTTTACTACAGACTCCTAATGTCTTCAACACTGTTTAAGCTTGTTGATCCCAAATGGTGTTCTTAGTTGTGTTGCCTTAATATCTATTTTCATTTGGTAACTCTCCTTTTGAATCTAATTTTATGCCTTATGGCATCGAGGGTCGGGGTATGCTTATTTTGTTATGATAAAAAGATATTGCTCGCACTCCTTGTGAGATTTTCTCCTAAACAATCATCTACCTGCTTTGCTTGTCCATGTGACTAGGTAACTTGGGTTTCTCTTCTCCGATAAGTGCATCAAGACTTCTCACCATAATTATTAATATGGTCGAGGCCTTATTCTACACTAGCTCGTAATGATTCTAAGTACTTTCTCGCCATTGTTGACGATTTTCTAGGGCTACGAGGGCTTGTCTCATGGGTTCCAAAATTAATGATTTTCCTTAACAGCTCAAGCTTAAATTGTCATGATTTCAAACAAAAGTGTGTCTCCTTTTCAAAAGTCTTAAATTGGTCGGATTTGATGAGGTTATGTGGCTATCTACTCACTCGGCTTCTAGGAGTATTGACAACGTCATGGTCATGTATGGAGAATTTTGCTACCTCTGGTATTCCACCACCTTAGGAAGGATTAGATTGTTCGAATTATGATAATCCCATAAGTAGATGACTTCTTTTCCATCTTTATGCGCTTGTGGCATAGAGTCCTTGTGGCTTATTGCTAGGAGTGGAGTCAAATTCCATGTATTCCATTTGCGGCCTCAATCACCCCCATGTTGCAAGAGTCTTACCATTTGAGCTCAACTACTTACCTTGTACTCAAGGAAACAATTGGTGTATCCTACTTGATCAGTTCTTTAAAAATCTCAAGTTCACATACATGGTATCCACCTTATCTAAGAATACTAGTTACCACTATGCTTAATTTATCTGATAATTGATGTAGTCACTTGGATTAAAACATGATGGCATCGTTAATACAGATCCTTGTGTATCTTAGCATGTAACCTCATAAAATACTCTGCTCAGCACATTAATGGATTCCTGAATAATTCCATCCCAATCTTGTACTTCGTTGCTCCTTACTGTATTTGGCCTATTTGGTATTGAAGGTACAAACGTGTAAAATTCACCCTATGATCTCATATATTCAGTAGGAAAATTTTATGGTCAACTTATTATAGCACATCTTAGAGTAATCATGAAGGTCACCACGGGTTTAGTTTGGGTGCTCGCATAGAGATTTAGAATTCAGGAGGGTGAACCGATTATTCCCAAAATTTCCCCGGTAGATGTTATGTGAACTGATAATGAAGGGTACATAAGCGCATTTCCCCATTATGTTGCACTAGGAGTATAATGTTCCCCGTAACTGTTCCTCATGTACTTTGTATTTTCATATGTTTATGTTTAAGAAGGTAGTGATAAAACAAGGGTGTGAATTGATTTGATTGAACTATGTGATCATGGTAATATCCTATATGATGCATTATTGGCAAGAATAATTGTGGCTTGACTTCATATGGATTTTTGATTGAAATGAAATTATTTTCTTGTTGATGAACACCTTTGTGATTACATTAATGGCTGGTAGGGACTACTATGAACACATGATTGTTTGGTTACTATGAAATGATATTCTTGATGATATGATTCCATGTGATGGAATTGTGGGTTGTTGTTGTTACCATGAATCGTAATGTCCGGTGGAATGTAAATTGTACTGTGAAAAATCATTAAAAGTAAAGTTAATGGATAGTTAACTCATGCGAGGTGTCTGGCTGTCATCCTTGTTAGGTAAGTTTAAGTATTGGGATTTCTTCTGTGAATGTGTTATGGCAAAGCTTGTAAGTCGAGGAGGCCACCTTGAAGGCCGAAATTGTCGTGGAAGGAAAATGTTTTCGCTTGGTTGTATATCAATTAAGGTAAGTTTAAGGATTGGGATTGCTTCCGTGAATGTGTTATGGTAAAGCTTGTAAGTCGAGGAGGCCGCCTTGAAGGACGAAAGTGTCGTGGAAGGAAAATGTTTACGCTTGGTTGTATATCAATTAGTTTTGACTTGAAAGGTACCTTATAGGTGATATGATCTGAAAATGTTTGCAGTTCATGTTCAGGTGTCATTATGATAATATAGCTCTTGTGATGCTGAGAATTTGTGTTATGGGTATATACATTGTAATGCTTTGTCGAGTTATTGATGATTTTTCATGATGGTTTTGGGCGATTCTCTGACAGGTGGATAGGCCTAGTTACAAAGGAGATGCTGCCGAAATTTCTGAAAAATTTGGGAGTTAGTTCAAAATTTAGGGACTTGAGGTAGGATAGAAAAGAGATATGTAATGTTAAGTGTTTGGGTCAGGATCTACCTCTCCTTCGAGGACGAATGATCCTAAGCGGAGGAGAAAGTAAGACCCCGGTAAATTTTGCTAAGTAATATAGGATTCGGGGTGCTAGGTAGGCTAATTATAATATTTTATGTGCTGTAAATATGATGTAAATGAATGGGATGTGGTGAATAAGTGTATGAGTCATCTAATAAGTAAGGTAGGGTCCAAGGGGAATGCTAAGGCTAAGCCAAATGGGAAAAATTTCATAATAGGCTAAAATTCCAAAGGTACTTGCACTATTCCACACTTTGAACGAGAATATCTAATTATATATACGGTGTTATGTGATTCATAACCTATCAAATGAAAGGCCTTTGAGTCTATTTTCCAAAGAGTCAAACCGTTTGTCATTTGGACATACCTACGCAAAGTTATGATCAAATTACCAAAGGCTGGAAAAATGCGATCATGTGTCAAATCTGCGATCGCATTTCATGTCGCATGTTGACTCTGAGATCGCAGATCAGGTCGCAGACTGGGCCAGTGTTGCCCAGTTTTGGGCACCTATTTCACGATGCACTCTGCAGCCCACATGTTTGTTCTGCGGTCCATTCTGCGATCGCAGACCCTGTTACGAAGGTTTATTTTTCCTATTTTTATAACCCGACCCCATTTTCATAAATAGGTTTAGGGGCTTCATTTGGGGTCACTTTCTTCTGATTTTAGAGAGAGATGAGAGCATATAGAGAGAGAAAGAAGGGGCATAACTTCATAATCACCCAAATCTTGCTCAAGTCTTCAAGAATCAAGAAAGATAATCATAGATTGCCTTCCATCCGGGTATGTTCTACTCCCAAAAATTCCATGCAAGAAGTTAAGTGTTCAAATATGTTGTGAGGGTTAGAAATAGGCCATGCATGTGGGACTAAGTTGTAGTATGTGCTATTAAAGAACTAATTTGGGTAGTTTATGTTAAAAATTGGGTGAAGGAAGAATAGATTGTCATTTCTAAACCTTGTAGTCTACTTCACATGCTAGGTGTTTGATGAAATTCCTAAGAGAGATATACCTTGGGTAATCTTCCTAATTATTAATCGATTTCCACTTATCTCTTTATATATTCTTATGGCTAGAGGTGTTGGTGTATTTTATAAACCTAAGGAAAAGATCTTTGAGGTATGTATGGCTAACTTTAACCTTTGTAGAATCCTCTTGTTGGGTCCAAGCATACGGTATGTGTACCTTGTTTGAAAATACGTGAATTGATTGTTCAAATGTGTTGAGACGTAAGATTCTATTCTCTGATTGTCCTAGTTGATTGCCATACTAAGGTGCTATATGAGATTGTGAGAAGTGTTTTGATGTGCCTATCTTATTATGTGCAAAGCTCGTAAATGCTCGAGGTATCGATATGTATGTGTTAATGAATGAAAGAAGGTTAATGTACCCAAGTGTATGAATGTATATAATGGCTAAAAACCGTGCGTGGTAAGTAATGAAAAAGGGTATTGTGAAATGATGTGAATGAGTTGAAAAATTATGGCAATGCCTTGTTTATGAATTACTACTTGGGGAGAATTATTGTGCCTTGGGCCCAAATAAATAAAGTGTTTATATGAACTTGTGTTCCTTGAAATGATGATTCTTGTGAAGTAATTGGTTGTGGTTGTTGTTATGAATTTAAATTGTCAGGCGGTGTCGGGTTGCGCGCCGCAACACAAAGTAATAAGGTATGGGTTGTAGTGATAAGGATGGATTAAATTGTAAGGCAAGGTCGGGTTGCGCGCCGCAACACGAAGTAATAAGGTTGATGGGTTGTGGTGATAAGGGTGGCCGAGGTAATAATGGTGGCCGAGGTAATAAGGATTTAATGTGATCATTATCACTATTGAAATGAAAATCTATGAAACTCTTGAATATGGTGATGTTGAAAGGGGAAAAGGAGAGATCGTGAAACTTGTTGATTTTGGTTGTTTATTTCCACGTGCATTGATTGATTGGTTCTATTACTGTCTCTTATTTGTGTATTGTTTGATTGTACTTGGGATAAAGTTTGTTCATTCATACTAGTACTATTCTACACTACTAACGTCCCTTTTTCCGGGGCGCTACATCTTTTATATGGATGTAGGTGGGTCCATAGCAGGTAGCTCAGCTCGCCGTTAGTGGTGCCTTCTCCTCATCCTTTTCAGCTAACTGGTGAGCCCCACTTCCTCTCGGGGCCATGTGTGGTTCATGCCACCTTCTTTTGAGTTTATTGTGTATTGTAAGGTATAGCCGGGGCCTTGTTGTCAGCAAGTATTATATAACTCCTAGTACTCTTAGAGGCTCCATAGGCACTATGTGGGTGTATATATATATATATTTTGAGCAGTGGTTGTATTTGCTCGTAATCGTGGTCCGTATTGGGAAGTGTTGTATCTACTATGTATGTGTTGGGAAATCTAGTATAATAATGTAAAATGAGCAAATTTTGATTTATTGTGGTAATCACACACTTTTAAGCTTATCTCACTGTTTCACATAAATAATATATGCTATAAACACAGGGAAATGCGTTGGGTAGGAAAGGCAAATCAGATTCGCTTGACTGGGTTCATTCGATTAGGCGCCGGTCTCGTCCCTCGGTTTTGGGGCGTGATCGTAGGTTTTGGTGTTATCAAGGTCCCTTTGTAATTCTGAGCCTGGGAATAGTTCTGTATGGTGATTTCTGACTTGCACGTAAAATTTGTTATCATTCTGAGTAGTTTAAGTATGGTTCGGCGCGTTCGAAGTAAGTTGGAAGAACTTGAAGGTCATAAGTTGATTCAACTTGGTTTAGAGTGTGATTCTTAGTTTTGATGTTGTTTTCCGCGTTCTGAGGGTACGAGCAAGTCTATTTTATGATTCCAGACTTGTTGGTATGTTTGGACGGGGCCTTCAGGGACCCGGATGCCATTCGGATGATGCGCGGAAGCCTTTTGGCTTTAGTTGATCATCTGAAGTTGTTACATCTCACATTTTCATACTTTAATGTTTTGTCGTAAGTTAATCGACGTAAGCTCGGGGATGAGATTATCTTGAGATTATAAGCGTTTATGCTATTTATAACAAGCGATAAGTAAGTGCCATGAAAGATAAAAAGGGTGAACGAATCAAAGAAAATGAGTTTCGTTGAAGGTTGTCGATTTGGGATAAAATACATTCCGAGCTATAATACCCGGTATTTATGGACTAGTGCCACACAAGGTATCATATGACCATGATAGTATGATGTATAAAGTGTATTAAAAATAAGTAGTATTTTAAGTAATTTGAGATAATTCTTAATTATGTGGGTAATTGATTAATTGTAGGTGGGGACAAATCCCCCCCCCCCACGTGGAAGCATGTGGAGGAATATTTAATAAGTGACTCTTGACATTAGGTAATCAAATTAAGTGGACACGTGGATACCAGTCTTAGCCATCTTTGCAAACACGTGGAAAGGGGGTTTGTATTAGTCATCCTATTTATCCTAACACTTTGTCTTGAATGCATATCAAAATTCATTTTGGAGATTTGGAAGTTCATATGAGACTTCATATTACAATAGCAATGGCAGTTCTTGATTAGTTAAGGAATTCATATGAAATTGCACTGTGTAGTAACGACGGAATTTTTGCAATTCTAAGGGAGTACGGTGCAATCTTTCTCAAAAATATCATACGGATTTTCCCCTACTCCAGGTATATTAAGGCTAAGTCATTCCTTCATTTTGGCATGATCTTGTAATTACACGAGTTTGATAACGAAGATAAAGATAAGTTCATACTCCCGAATTTACATACATAATCCTAGTCTCATAAGTGCATTCTCCCGTATCGGGACTTTATATTCAATTGACTATTGTCTCCTTCCAGTTAAGAGAGCAGAGAATCTATATATATATATATATATATATATATATATATATATATATATATATATATATATATATATATACACATATATATATATATAGTATCACGGTATTTTCACCACCATCGAGCTATAATCAGTGGGCAGGCCCCTATTGGGAAACCTCATATCAGATGGTAAGTTACCGAGCCTGTTGTGGCCGAGCACCTTTGAGCGAGCCCAGTTAGCTGAGATACAAAGCCTAGTATGCTGAGTGCCTATGAGCGAGCCTACTACGGCAGAACAGTTATATATATCGATCCTTATAGGGACGGACATCTATTTTACTTACTATATTGAGATAGTTGAGTCAGTATCAACATGTAAGCATATCTTCAGATTATCTTTCACTCCTAGTTACTTCAGTTATTATATTATCAGTTCAGTTTCAGTTTTCAATTATTTTATTGCCTTGCATACTCGGTACATCATTTCGTACTGACGTCCATTTTTCTAGGGACGCAACATTTCATGCGTGCAGGTTCAGACAGACAGACGGGTAGACCTCCTCAGTAGGTGTTGCCCGAATTCGGCTTTATCAGTAAGCTCCATCTTCTTCAGAGTTGCGGGTCTAGAATTTTGTGTACATCCTATATATATATATATATATATATATATATATATATATATATATATATATATATATATATATATATATATATATATATATATATATATATATATATATATATATATATATTTATGTATATAGGTTATGGGTAGTTCAGATCCCTATTCTGATCACAGTACATCCAGCAGTAGAGGCTTGAAGATATATCCTGTCAGTTAGTGTAGTATCTTGGGATTGTAAGCCTTGTATATATATTTTGTTGGTTTGTTAGTTGTAGTAGTTATGACGACCCTGCTGGCCAAAATTATATTGATATTTAGACAGGGTTGGTTTCCATTCAGTTTTATATTTGCTTCGCAAATTATCTTGCAATGTGGCCCATGTCCAAAGTATGACATTATATGTTCAGATTCCCTTAGTCGCAAGTTGGTACGCAAGGATAGGTGAGGCACTGGGTGGCGGTCTCGCCCCCCAGGTTCGAGGCATAATAAAAGTGGTATCAGAGCAGTTCTGTCCTAGGGAGTCTACAAGTCGTGTCTAGTGGGGTCTTGTTTATAGATGTGTTGTGCACCACATTATATAATCAGGGGACTACAGGGAATTTAGGAGTTGGTTACCCTTCTATCAAATCTAAATCGTGTTGTAGAACTGAGTTATAGGAAATTTGAGTTAAACTTATCCGGTGGTGTTTGCATGCACAGATGACGATGACTAAGAAGACTACGGCTAGCCAGAGGGGAGATACAGCAGTAGATGAAGGGACCAGCAGGGTACCCCTAGTAGATGGGGCCTAATAGGAGGCCCAGGGAGAGAAGCCTACTCAATCATTACCGGCTCCTCCACACTGAGGAGATTCCTAGGGAGACCGCACATCAAATTCTCCTCCGATTCCATCAGATCAGGACTTGAGGAGTGCGTTGCATTTGTTGACACAGTTGGTAGCTACCCAGCAACAGGCTAGGGCACCCACTAGTGCAGGATCTTCTGAGGGGTTTGGTAGTTCATGGGTCTGAGATTTTATTTCTTTGAGTCCCCTAGAATTCACAGGGACAGATTAGATGGAGGACCCACTGGATTTCATAGATCAGCTTCACAGGATCTTTCGGGTTATGCATGCGACGGAGAAAGAGGCAGTTGAGCTAGCAGTTTTTTGACTCTGAGATATAGGGATCCTTTGGTACGAGGGATGGGAGAGGTCAAGGGGACGTGATGCACCTCCAGCTATTTAGGAGAATTTGCGGATGCCTTCCTTGACTAGTACTTACCACGGTAGATCCAACAGGATCGAGTCGATCAATTTTTAGCCCTCAAGCAGGGTAATATTAGTGTTCAAGAGTATATTCTCCATTTTGACTTGTTGGCTAGATAGGCACCATCCATAGTTTCTACTATGCGGGATAGGATTCATAGGTTTATAGCATGGTCGGCACCAGAGTTGAACAAGGCATGTGCCATCAATGCATTGCAGGATAGTATTAATATCTCCCAGATTCAGGCATTCGCCCAGAATATAGAAAGGGGTAGACGTTGACAACAGGGTACAGAGAGGACTAAGTCAGGACAGCGTAAAAGGATGAGATTTTCCAGGTCTCAAGAGCAGTCTCAAGGTAGTTATAGGCCCCAGTAATTCAAACGGCCACCTAGGCCTCCGCCACCTCAGTAGCAACGTTACAGGTATGATCGCTATACTCTTCCAGGACCTAGTGAAAGCTCACGAGCGTCGGGTTTTCAGCGACACCGGGGTTCAGGGCAGACATGACCATTTCCGCCACGATGTGACATCTTTGGTAGAGGACACTTGGGCCAATGTCGAGACGGTTTCGATGCTTGTTATACATGTGGACGTCCGAGGCATATGATGTGAGATTTCCCAAATAGAGATTTTGGGGTATGGAACAACCAGCAAATTCAGCAACAGGATCATCTATGTCTGTGCATCCTTTAGGCGCGAGTCTCAGTCTTCAGATGGTAGAGGTTTTAGTTCAGATGGTAACCATAATCGTAGCTTTTCTTTAGCGGGCCAACATGACCATGAGTTTTCACCAGGCGTTGTGACAGGTGTTGACCATTTGCTCTCTCGATGCTTATGCCTTGATAGACCTAGGATCTACTTTATCGTGTATTACCCCATTTGTCGGGAGGAAGTTTGGTATAGTTCCTAAAATACTAAGTGATCATTTGGTTGTACCTACACCGATCGGAGAATTGATTATTGCTAGACGGGTTTATCGAGGTTGTACGGTGACAGTTTGTGGTCGTCAGACCTCAGCTGACCTAGTTGAGATAGAGATGTTGGATTTTGATGTTATCATGGGCATGGACTGGTTCGCAACTTGCTAAGCCACAGTTCATTGTCGAGCAAAGACAGCCAGATTTCATTTACCGGGTGAGCCAGTCCTTGAATGGGTAGGTAATACAGTGACACCCAGAGGTAGGTTTATTTCCTATTTGAAGGCGAGGAAAATGATCGCAAAAGGGTGCATTTATCATATTGTGCAAGTTAGAGATGCAGATGTTGAGAAACCTACACTTCAGTCTATTCCTGTAGTCAAAGAGTACGCAGATGTAGTCCCAGATGAACTTCCAGGTATTCCTATGGAGCGATATATTGATTATGGCATCGATTTGATTCCCGGAGCTCAACCAATATCCATCCCTTTGTATAGAATGGCACCTGCCGAATTGAAGTAGTTGAAGGACCAGTTAAATGATTTACTGGAGAAAGGTTTCATCAGGCCCAGCACCTCACCTTGGGGTGCACCGGTACTGTTTGTACGAAAGAAAGATGGCTCGCTGAGGATGTGTATCGATTATAGGCAATTGAATAATGTAACTATTAAGAATAAGTATTCACTTCCAAGGATAGATGACTTGTTTGATCAGTTGTAGGGAGCTAGATGATTAGATTTGAGGTCGGGGTACCACCATGTTAGAGTTCGGGAGAAATATATTCCCAAGACATCTTTCAGGACCCGATATGGCCACTTCGAGTTCCTTGTCATGTCCTTCGGGTTGACGAATGCAATTGCCATGTTCATGGACTTGATGAATAGCCTATTCCGGACATTTTTAGATATGTTCATGATAGTATTTGTTGATGATATTTTAGTTTATTCACGTTCAGAGGATGAGCATGTGGACCACCTGCGAGCGGTACTCCGAACCCTCTGTGATAGTAAATTATATGTTAAGGTTTCTAAATGTGAGTTCTGATTGAAGTCTATAGCATTCATGGGGCACATTGTATCCGATAGAGGTATAAAGTTAGACAATCAGAAGGTTGAGGCAGTGAAGTCATGGTCTAGACCTACCACTCCGACAGAGATTCGTAGCTTTCTAGGCTTAGCAGGATACTACCGGAGGTTCGTAGGGGGTTTTTCTTCCTTTTCGGCACCATTAACAAAGTTGACGCAGAAAGAAACTAAGTTTCCATGGATGGAGTCTTGCGTGCAGAGTTTCCAGGAGCCTAACAATAGGTTGACCTCAACGCTAGTTCTAGCACTTCTATAGGGTCCAGATGGTTATGCCATGTATTGTGAGGCCTCAGGTGTCGGGTTAGGATGTTTCCTGATGCAACATGGGAAAGTAATTGCGTATGTTTCAAGGCAGTTAAGGAAGAATGAGCGGAATTATCCGACCCACCTCGAATTAACTGCAGCTGTCCATGCACTTAAGATATGGCGGCATTATTTATATGGCATTCATGTTGATGTATTCACAGATCACAAAAGCCTGCAATATATCTTCAAGCAGAAAGAATTGAATTTGTGACAAAGGAGATTGCTTGAGTTATTAAAATATTACGATGTTAACATTCTCTACCATCCAGGAAAAGCTAATGTGGTAGCAGATGCCTTAAGTCGCCGATCTATGGGTAGCTTAGCACATGTAGAGGCCAAAAAAAAGACAATTAACTAGAGATATTCATCAATTGGCTTGTTTGGGGGTTCTGTTAGTAGACTATGGTGATGGTGGAGTTGTAATCCAAAATAATACAAAATCATCTCTCATAGCTGAAGTAAAGGAGAGGCAGTACGAGGACCTAGAGTTGGTCGAGTTGAGAGAGCGAGTTTCGCAGCAGAAGAAGCCTTTATTAGAGCTCAAGGGAGATGGAGTTCTCAGATATAGGGGTCATCTATGTGTTTCAGATGTAGTAGGTCTTCCAGATAGGATTTTGTCAGAGGCACATTATTTGTGGTACTCCATTCATCCTGGGTCGACGAAGAAGTACCATGACATTAAGGATGTGTACTGGTGGAATGATATGAAGAAGAACATTGTTGAGTTTGTCGCTCAGTGTCCTAGTTGCCAGCAGGTGAAGGTAGAGCACTAGAAGCCCGGAGGGATAATGCAGACTATAGAGATACCGGCGTGGAAATAGGAGGCGATAAACATGGACTTTATCACGGGTTTACCTCGTTCTCATCATAAGTTTGATTCCATATGGGTGATAGTCGACAGGATCATGAAATCAGCTCATTTCCTACATATACGACAGCAGAAGCCTATGAAAAGTTATATATTAATGAGAAAGTGCGGCTACATGAGGTACCAACATCTATTATATCTGATCGTGGGGCCCAGTTTACATCACATTTTTGGAGGCCATTTCAGAAAGGTCTAGGGAGTCAGGTGAATCTCAGCACAACTTTTCATCCACAGACTAATGGACAAGTTGAGCGCACAATTCAGACGCTCGAGGATACGTTACGAGCATGTGTGTTGGATTTTAAAAGAAGTTGGGATGGACATCTACCTCTAATCGAGTTTGCATATAATAACAGTTACCACTCCAGTATCCAGATGGCTCTGTACGAGTCTTTGTATGGGCGTAAGTGAAGATCTCATATATGGTGGTTTGATGTTGGAGAATCTGGGTTACAAGGGCTAGACCTGGTTTAGCAGGTCGTAGAGAAAGTAAAGCTTATCCGGGAGCGGCTGCCAACAACTCAGAGTCGTCAGAAGTCATATTCTGATGTGTGGTGACGAGACTTAGAGTTTGGGGTTAATGACTGGGTATTCTTAAAGATGTCGCCTATGAAGGACGTGATGAGGTTAGGAAAGAAAGGCAAGCTTAGCCCACGGTATATTGGGCCTTATAGAATCATTCGAAGAGTGGGACAAGTAGCTTATGAGTTAGAATTGTCGTCAGAAATGGAATATGTCCTTCCTATTTTTTACGTATCTATGTTATGGAAGTGCATTGTCAATCCTACCCCAGTGGTGCCCCCATATGATGTACAGATTACAGAGGACTTGCCATACGAGGAAATTCTGGTTGCCATCCTAGACCGATAAATCCGCAAGCTACGAATAAGGAGGTAGCCTTCGCGAAAGTTTTATGAAGAAAGAATGTGGAAGAGATAACGTGGGAAGCGGAGGAAGAAATGAAGTCTAAATACCCCCACCTATTTCAAAGTGAATATATGGATGGAGGTTGGATACCTCAGCACAACTCTATTCAGGCTAGTAGGTCATCAGGTAAGCTTTTATTGTTGATTTTCAGAATTTATAATGGATAGCTATGTGAAGCCAAGTGTTGCTATTTATAGACATTGGCCATGTGTGGCATGTATAGTATATTTTCTCACTGTGTACAATTTATTTTAAATCTAATGTACGGTGGAGACTCTGGTAAAATTTTCCCAAATTCTCTAAGAATAAACATTCGAGGATGAATGTTTCTAACGGGTGAAAAATGTTACATCTCGCGTTTTCATACGTTAAAGTTTCGTCGTAAGTTAATCGACGTAAGCTCGGGGATAAGATTATCTTGAGATAATAAGAGTTTATGCTATTTATAACAAGCGATAAGTAAGTGTCGTGAAAGATAAAGGGTGAACGAATCAAAGAAAATGAGTTTCGTTGAAGGTTGTCGATTTGGGATAAAATACGGTCCGAGCTATAATACCCAGTATTTATGGACTAGTGTCATACAAGGTACCATATGACCATGATAGTATGATGTATAAAGTGTATTAAAAATGAGTAGTTTTTTAAGTAATTTGAGATAATTCTTGTGGGTAATTGGTTAATTACTAATTTAATAGGAGATTAATCATGTAATTAAGGATTTGTGGATAATTGTAGGTGGGGATAGAGCCCCCCTCCCCCTCCCCATGGCAGTAAGTGGAGGAATATTTAATAAGTAACTCTTGACATTAGGTAATCAAATTAAATGGACACATGGATACCACTCTTAGCCATCCTTACAAACACGTGGAAAAGGGGTTTGTATTAGTCATCCTATTCATCCCTACACTTTGTCTTGAATGCATATCAAAATTCATTTTGGAGGAGATTTGGAAGTTCATGTGAGGCTTCATATTAAAATAGCAACGACAGTTCTTGATTAGTTAAGGAATTCATACGAAATTTGCATTGTATAATAACAACGGGATTTTTGCAATTCTAAGGGAGTACAGTACAATATTTCTCAAAAATATCATACGGATTTTTCCCTATTCCAGGTATGTTAAGGCTAAGCCCTTCCTTCATTTTGGCATAATCTTCTAATTACACGAGTTTGATAACGAAGCATAAAGAGAAGTTCATACTCCCGAATTTACATACATTATCCTAGTCTAATAAGATACAGTATTCTTCCGTATCGGGACTTTATATTCAATTGAGTATTATATCCTTCTAGTCAAGAGAGCGGAGAATATATATATATATACACACACACACACAGTATCACAATATTTTCACCACCATCGAGCTATAATCGGCGGGCAGGCCCATATTGGGCAACCTCCGATCAGATGGTAAGTTATATACCGAGCCTGTTGTGGCCGAGCTCCTATGAGCGAGCACATTTTGCCGAGATACAGAGCCTAGTATGTCTGAGCTCCTATGAGCGAGCCTACTACGGCAGAACAGTTATATATATACCGAGCCTTATAGGGTCGGACATCTATTTTTACTTACTATATTGAGAGAGTTGAGTCAGTATCAGTAGGTAAGCATATCTTCAGATAATCTTTGACTCCCAGTTACTTCAGTTATTATATTATCAATTCAATTTTACTTTTCAGTCATTTTATTGCCTTGCATACTTGGTACATCATTTCATATTGACGTCTCTTTTTCTAGGAACGTTGCATTTCATGCGTGGCCCTGTTCTGCATTTTAGTAGGTGTTTCCTGAGTTCAGCTTTATCAGTAAGATCCACGTCCTTCAGAGTTGTCAGGTCTAGAGTTTTATGTACATCTTATATATATATATATATATATATATAGGTTATGGGAAGTTCGAAGCCATGTTCAGATCACAGTACATCCAATAGTAGAGGCTTGTAGACATATCATGTCAGTTAGTGCAGTATGTTGGGCTTGTAGGCCTTGTATGTATATTTCGTTGGTTTGTCAGCTGTAGTAGTTATGAAGACCCTGCCGGCCCAACTTTATATTGATGTTTAGTCAGTGTTGGTTTCCATTCAGTTTTTTATTTTGCTTCGCAAATTGTCTTGCAAGGTGGACCATGGCCAAAGTATGACATTATATGTTCAGATTCCCTTAGTCGCAAGTTGGTATGCAAAGATAGGTGAGGCACCAGGTGCCGGTCTCGCCCCCCAGGTTCGAGGCGTGATAGAAGCTCTCATCTTCTGGTGCAATCACACATGGAGGGCCACCCATATGTGCCTCGTAAAAGTGAGCCGATGACCGAAGTGGCCCTATGAAGGCTGCACTGGAATCGCAGAAGTGGTAGGGAGACCGCACCTATGGAGGCGCATGTGCGAGGCATGCGATCGTAGAAGTGAGGTGGAGGCGCAGGTGCAGCATATTCACTACAGAAGTGAAGGATCCAGCTGAGGGGAGGATCGCATTTTCAAGGCCCTTTCCACAGATGTGACTAAGAAGCCACAGAAGCGAAATCACTGAAGGCAGTGAGGTCGATTAAAGACGGACTTAGGCCATGTTTTGGTCATTTATTTCACTTCTTGGGATGATTTGGAGCTTCTTGAGAGAGGTATTAACCTAGAAACTTGAAGGAAGTAATTTCTACCTAATGTAAGTTAAATACATAGATTATGAGTCGATTTTAACATGTAAATTTGAGAAAATTTTGGATTTAGATGAAAAAACTAGGTTTTGATAAAAAAAATGGTATTTAACCACGAAAATAGTTATGGAATTGAGTGAAACTTATATATTTGGATTCGTGAGGTTATATGTAACAACTTTCTTCGAAAATATTAGCAATCTGGGCATGTGGGCCCGGGTTGAATTTTAGGAATTCTTCAATTGGGGTTGGGTAGTCACTCTAATAGTTAGAATATGAAATTTTGAACATGTATTGATTAATTTATATAACATTTAACTAGTTTTGGATTTTTCGCACCGAGTTGAGGCTTTAGGACGAAATTGTAAGAGAGAATTTACCCCATAGGTCATTTGAATTAATATGTGCTCCTAATTGTGTGGGCTACGTACGCGCGAGGTGATGAGAGTCCGTGCATAGCTACTAATTATGCTTATGTCCGAGTAGTTTAGGACCCAAATCATGAAATACTTGTAATTTTTGCACCCTACTTGTTAATTTAAGTTCCTAAATTGGAACTTGATAAAGGAACTGTAAAAGATCAAATTTCATTTATTTGAGTTTTGGCGGGTTACTTGACTGTTAATAGGAATTTGTGCTTCTTTGTATATAGGCCTCTTAATAACCTTTAAATCGTATGTTTATAAAGTATCTTCTCTTCTTGTGGAGCGGGTCGTACGCTTGGAAGTAGAATAGATGCATCTATGGTTCGTGGCGTTCGACCCTCGGCAGTGAACATGATATATATTTGTATTTTGGATCGGATCGTATGACCTCGGCATAATTCGTGCGTAATAATACTTGGAGCCTAATTATACTGGATATAGTTCCACTGGCTTGAGAGGTTAAATTGTTAAATGATGGAACTTGATTTGGGATTTACAATCAATGAAAGAATTATTTATTTATTTCTTGTTATTGAGTTTTCAAATTCATTTTTATAGCCCATGCTTAATTAGAATTTCGGTATTTTATTGTTAGCCCATAGTAAGTCTCGAAGTCGACCCCTCATCACTACTTCTTCAAGGTTACATGATGTTTATGTACTCACGCTACACTTTTTCACTAATTGTACAGGATCTGAGGCAGGTGCATCTGGTTATCATCCCCGTGCACACTCCTGATACTATGAGACTTTGCGGTGAGCTACCTTCCGAGCTCGTTCTACAGCACCCGAAGTCTTTCTTTTGCATTTACTTTCTGTCTATTTCATTTCAGACAGTAGTGTAGTATTTTTTATATACTCTACTAGTAGCTCATACACTTATGACACCATGTCTTGGAAATTATGATACCAGACACTTGGTGATTTTGATTATTTACTTCACCTCATTTGCCCTTAAAAAATTATTTATTTCTCATTTTATTATATTTTTCACTTCTTATTTATTCAATAATTAAAATCAACTATTTCAGATATATTTAAAAGAAACAATCACATGGTTAGTTCACTATTGGCTTGCCTAGCGGTAATGTTGGGCGACATCACGACCTATAGGAGAAATTGGGTTGGGAAATATTATTTGAAATCAAATACTACTGTTTACCCTTAAAATCAGATAACAATTAAATTAATAAGTGATTTTAAGGATATGGAATTTCACCCAACACAAATTGATGAATACAATAATTAATGTTAATAATTGACTGAGAAATAAAACAAACCAGTATAAAAATATGATTTGGCCCTCGAGCTAGATCTCCCTCGAACCGGCTAAGAATATATTTAAGAAATATGAACTAAACTACAGAGCAAGAGAGTTTAATAGAGAAAAGTATTGTATTGCTTTGTTGTGTGAAAATTAGATGATTACAAATTATTAGAACCCCTCTTTATATAGTAGAGGAATTCTACTTATGGTACAATTCTAAATACGAAAGGAAATTTCATGATTGGTTGAATAACCACTCTTGATTTGATTCTTAACGATATTTCCGCCGCGATCCTCGTCCAGTCGCGGATATCTCGACTTTCAGTTAGCAGGCTATCTTCGGTCTTACTGGATGTCTATGCCGTTTTGTCTCGATCCAAACTGGTCTCGATCTCGATCGGTGCTTTGAATCCCGAGCTTGGTGCCGCACCTCCATATCTTGGTCTGATATAACATGGGGTCGATCCTCAGCCCACCATCCTAGTCTCGGTTAATTAACAAAATCAGGTGAGCCTGATTTTGACCGTATACATATAGTCCCTCTTTTTTTGTAGTGCAATGACAAGAAACGAATTGAGTTGTCGATATTTACCCTGATTTGTCATGACATCATCACCATGACGTAAGCGATAGAGGTGACTGAAACATCCCGTCGGTACAGTTTTCCAGGTGTTTAATGTGCGTCAGTTGATGGTCGGCCATTATCAGCTTTGAACCATCATTGTGAAAATCATAAATAGGTCTCTTTTTCCATTCTTTCAAACTTTACTTTCAATCTCTTCTGCTCCAATTTTCAAACCTCTCTGCATTCTTCAAGATTTTCATCTTCAAATCTTTAAGTTCCATTGTTGATCCCTTTTAAAACACCAAATATTATCCTCTCCATTCTTCTTTTCCCTCAAAACCTAATGGCGAAAACGTCTAAAACTGTTCCACAAAAAGAAAATGCCTCCTCATCTCGGTTGGTCGGCGAGAAAACAACGATGGAGCCACGCCCTGAGGAGTGTGTTCTCGGGAGGTGTGTTATTAGCCCTGACTTTAAAATCAAGAAAACCTCATCGTTCCCCGGTCGTTGCAAGCCGGTATCGAGATACATATGCTCGATATCCGAGAATTTCCTCAAATAAGTGAAGAAGGACTGTAATTGGGAAAATAAAGAAGTCGTGATACCGGCCCTTGAAGAAGATATCACTACCCACGTGGAAGGGTTCTTGGGTGTTTACACTTACCTTTTCACATTGGGTCCCCTCGATCCAGTCATAGTGGACTTCTGCAGAAAGTACCAAGTAACCCTCGGACAAATCCACCCCTCTTTCTGGAGGGTTGTAATATTGCTTCGATTCTTCATGAGCAAAACTGACGGGCTCCCTTTCACCCTCGATCACCTTATAAGGTTGTATAGCCCCTGACTCTACCGACGTGGGCTAATAAAGCTTCAACACCAGGCTATCAAGAAGCTTATCTTGAGAATAAATGAGGACAAAGATCGAGGTCGATGGGTTGGTTCGTCTGAGTGAAGACCTCGAACCTGATTCTGGCTGAGAGCATGCCGTTTCTCGAGAGGTGGAATATGAAACATAAGTATGATTCCATTATTAGCTTCTATTTGTCATTTTTTCTTCTTCGTTTTTCTTTATCGGCATTTTTTCTCGGTGTAACTGCTGCTTGGATTCCTAGTGCGGTCCATCACCTCGAGAGGGTCAGGATCCTGGTCTCGACATCTACATATATTGATCATCCATGGCGCGATCAGTCAAAGGGCCGGTGGGAGGCTAAAAATCATGGTAAGTTCCGTCCTTGTATTTGATGATTTACTAAAAATCCTTTGCGACGGTTTCCCATTTTTGCAAGTCTCGAAAAAGATGCCATCATGAGGTCCCCATATGGTGAAGAAGAAATGTCACTCCCAGTCCTGAAGCTGGCAAACGAGAGAAAGAGGAAAAGGACCTCCACCTCCGAGGGGCCAGAGCCTAAGAAGAGAGAGGCTCATAAGCCCAAGAAGGATGTGATTCCCCTGTCCATGGAGTCAGTTCAACTCCTAATAGAGGCTAAAGAAGAAGAAGAAAAGGAGGAGGATTCTGGTCTGGTGGCTCGAGCACGAGCTAATACCGAGGGTCAAAAGGCCACCAGATCGGTCGAAATTGGAAATATTCTGCCTCGATCTGATGGGGTCCAAGAAGGGGATTCAGTTGGAGTCCCTGAGTCGACTGGAGTTGAAGGTGCCTCATCTCGGGGTGAGAAGGCGACGGAAATGGATATGGAGGCCGGTCTCGAGGGTCCTCAAGATGGAGAGAATGCCCCAAGAGACCCATTTGGGGAAACAGAAATCAGAGACTCCCCGTCGCTTCCTTCGTTCTCCGAGGAAATGATTCGGGAGGCTCGGGCCATGAAGACTCCTTCCGTAGAAGGAGCCCACGGGGGGGAGGACCCTTCCATGGTTATTTCGCTAGGGTTGACAATGTTGTTGGCCTGAGTGATTTAGAGGTACTGAGTAAGGACTCGAGCGAAACTTTCTCGAATTTCAAACTAACCAACCAGTTTCTGGCCTCAGGGTCAACCCTGGGGCCAAACGAACCATCATCATCTCGATCCTGGAGTATGCACGAGTTCTTGCCGCCCTAGTAGGGGTGGCTAGTTATTTTTGGAGTCTGGTCACAGAGGAAGACCAGGCTTTGATGGACGAGGTCGGAGCACCGTGTCTTTTTAACGAGGCCCAACAGGATTTGAATCGGGTAAGCCCCAACTCCCTTTGTCAATACCAGTTTCTATACTTGTGTTTTTTTCTCCTTTTGCCTAATTCTTTTTCTTATATTTGTGTAGGCCTCGGTGCTTCATCGTGAAGCTTTCTGTAGGTATCGAAGGGAACTGAGCCGATATGAGGCCGAAATTCGAGGTCGCACTGAGGAGAAAAATTCCCTCAATCTTCTTAGTGAGAAAAAATAAGAAGAAGCAAAGGGCCTCCGAGCTGAGCTAGCTGCGGCTAAGAAAGAACAAAGTGACCTGGTCGAGCAGGTAATAAGAATCTTCGAAGTTTATGGCATCAGCTTGGGAGTGACAACTAACATATCGATCTCGTAGGTCTAGCAGAAGCTCGAGTCAATCGGGCAACTTCGTGAAGAAGTGGATGCACTGTAGGCGGAGACCATATCATGGAAGCAAAACATGGACCGTCTTGCCTCAGATAAAGAGTCTACTCGAGCTCAGTTATCCTCGGTTGAAAGCCAAATCCAAGGCATGAAAGAGAAGAACTTAGAACAAGCTAAGAAAATTGAGGAGTTCCAGACTCGGTTGGTCACAAAATTTGAAGCGGCCAAATTTGAGGCTGAGACGGCCAAGGCCGATGCTGAGGCAATCATGGTCATCTACCGGTCTGATGTCGAAGCCGCTCAAGCTCAAGCAAAGAAAGTTTCTGATGTTGCTCAGGTTCGAGCATATTGGGTTGCCGATCAGTTGTGCCAGTCTCGAACGAAGACTCTCGAGGAGATCCACACTTTTGGCTTCGATCTCACTGCCGAGATCAAAAACACAAAAGAGCTTGAAGCCGAAGTCAAAGCATTGGCCTCTTCTGATGATGATGATTCTGGGAGCATAAATGGGTCCGAGAGTGGAGTAGACCCCGGGGGTGAAGATGTTTCTTCGGGATAAGATTAAGTATTTAAGATCTTTTTTGGATTTTTTGAATAGAATTCTAATCGGGCCACGTTTCCCTTGTAAATAACTTTTGACATATATAAAGATCTTTTTCTCTTTTTGTCTTGTCTTGTGAAATTTCATTTCATTTATGCCTTATGAAATTTGTGCTTCATTTATGCCTTATGAAATTTGTGCTTCATTTATGCCTTATGAAATTGTTCGAAACCGAACTAGTAAAGTTTTTTGCAATCGAGTGAGTGCTTGTGATAAGTAGGGATTTTTGACCTCTTATTTTCCCTCTTTTACTTGTGTTTTAGGTAAAAAATGCTTAAAGGTATTCTCGGATACTAATGAAATATGCTTTCTTACAAGAATTGTTCAATATGAGCCAAAGGAATCAAAACTAACTCATAAAGGAGTCAAAAGTTGAACAAAAACAAAAACAGGACAATGAGGCCTACAGTGCGGACAACACAAATATTGTGCGGCCGTAAAAGTCATTGTGCGGTCGCGATCAATATTATGTGGTCCGCAAGAATGAGATTCAAAGACTTGGTATTTTGGCAACATGATGAAGCGCGGATCGCACCAATATTGTGCGGCCCCAAAAGTCACGGTGCGGCTGCAATCAGAATTATGCGGTCCTCGATGAACAAGAATCAGAGAGATGGAAACTTGGCAAAATGAAGGAGTGTGAACCGCACCAAAATTGTGCGGCCGCAGGATGTAAAGTGTGGTCGCAGACACACTTGTTCGGTTCGCGATGATGAAGATTCAGAGATTTATTTCAATCCAAAGTCAAGGAAGTGCGGACCGCATCACTTTTATGCGGACGCATAATCATGAGCGCGGCCGCACTCAGAATTGTGTGGTCTGCAAAAGTCCAGCTCAATCCAGAATTCAAAGTGAAGAACGCGGACCGCACCATAATTATGCAGCCCCAGAAGCAAGTATGCGGCCGCACTCAGAACTATGTGGCCGCACGACCTCCGTAGGGGAATTTTTGTCAGATATTTTTAGCTTAGTATAAATAGAACTTTTTGTCATTTTAGGTTAAGTTATATTTTAGGAGAGCACCTGAGTCGCCTACTTTTACTGTTTTTGGTATTTTGTACTAGATTTGTCTTTAAACACTTGATTTTCTTCCCATAATCTAATATTATGGATTGTATCTTCAATTCTTCTTTAATTTCTTCAATTTCCATGAGTAGACAAACCCATAGCTAGGGTTGTGACCCAACCCCAGTGTGAATATTTAATGGGTGTTTGATTTAGGACTTGAATGTGAATGGGTTAGTGGTATTTAGCCTAGCTCTTGCTAGAACTCAAGAATTAATGTTTGCAAACATTGATTCATGCCTAAATGACTTAGTCTCTGCTTGAGAAAGTGGGACTAAGTCTAGGAAAATTAGGCTAACAAGGAATTGGGGTGAACTCAATAAATTGATAGCCCTAATTAAACGGTTAAACCTAGAGATAGTAATACCTGACTTGAGCTAATATCACTTGATTTGTATGAGTACCTATTTGGACTTGAGAAAGCCAAATTGGAAAAAATCACTCAAACTACCGAGAGGTATAGAGTGAGTAACCGGGTGTGATAGCTATATACCAATCCCAACTAATCAAGCTTGCCCTAGATTTTACAACCCGTTAGATAACCACCCAAGTAGAAGTCACGACCCTAGTCCCTTTAAACATTTGAAAAACCCAAAATAAAAATATTGTCCTTAGATTTATCTATTGTAATCCTTAGAGTAAAAATAGAAGTAGAATATCAACCCAATTTGTGGAAGTGCAATTAGAGTCAAAACTAGCATCTCACTAAGATATAAACCTAATTCCAAGTATTAACTCCCTGTAGATTCGATCCCGACCTTAGTTGGGTTATTATTGCATCGACCTCCTCGCTACTCAATAGTAGTGTGGGTTTGGACCCGATCAGCTTGCTCGAACTCGAAGTAAGGTAACCCTTAGGTTTTATTTGAACGAGGACGATCTCTCGAACTCAAAGCCAAAAATATCCCTTAGGCCTTTGTATTAGGCCGACATGGCCTTTTTATAAAGAATGTTTATGGCTTTTTTCCCCTTTTCAGCTTGAAAAGTTTTTATCATTTGTATTTGTAAAATCTGTAATGCCTTAGCATGAAATAAGGGATTATTCCACAGTTCGAACAATTGTGTACTCATTAGAGTTTTCAAGGCGTGATTTTATCGAAGCCTTTGATAATTTTGTCAAGGGTAGCCCTTTTAACCGGTTTATGAAAATATTCGAAGGCCTGTTTTATTATGAAATTCAGACATCTCCGAACTGTGTTAATTCGGTCGTAGCCTTTTTTATTTGGGATTTGCCTCTTAGGAATTTTTCTCGTTTCACTTCGATCTTGCCCGAAGTGTCAGTCCCCGAGTGGGGTGGCCGTGACCTATAAAAATCGAGGGTCGTCTTTAAGGTCTTATAGTCTCGAAGTTTAAATAATTCGATCTCGTTTGTTTTTCGGACGACAGTCCCTGAGTGTGGGTTTAGTTGTTCGAACTTCCGTTATGATCGGCCCTGAAGCCTGTTTACACAATAGATCAAGGATATGAAATTGTAAAGTAGAAAAAATTTTCTAAGGCATGAAATATCGGCAAGGAAAAATACTTCTCTTAATAGATTATTATACATGCGTACATGTTTGATGTCAGGGCTCAAGTAATGCATATGGGCACGGTTCATTCGACCGTTTGACCCTTAAAAATTTTACCTATCGAGACCCCGCTATCACGAAGTAATTTCCTTGCAACAAAGTTGACATTCGGGAGTAATACCTCCCAATATTCGAGGTCGATTATAAAGAAGCCTCGGATATTGTTGAATTGTTCTAAGTTAGCACGATCAATGGTTTCCTCGTTAGAAACCTCACCGGAAAACCCATTTGGGACAAAATCGGTCTAAAGGAAAAAAAAGTGCAACACGTGCTTTTAGACCTAAAAACTTCGTGTTGAAGAATCCATCGTCGTTCCTGATAGAACACCTGCAATGGTTAGTTTGAAAAAAAAATAAAAATGGAAGGGTCTTACCTTAGCAGTAGTATCATTTTAGGAGCGATACGTTCCAATTGTTCGGCGTTCATAGTGCCGAGTTCGTAGGATCCTTTACCGATGATGTCGAGGACCTGATACGGTCCCTTCCAATTTGGACCCAGATTTCCTTCATTCGGATTTCGAGTGTTGAGGGTGAATTTTCTTAGCACCAAGTCCCCAATTTTAAAATGTCGAAGATTGGCTCTTCGATTGTAGTACCTTTCAATTTGCTATTTTTGGGAGGAAAATCGAAGAAGGGTGGCTTCTCGTCTTTCGTCCAACAAGTCTAGGCTTGTATTGATGGCCTCGTGATTCGATTATTTTGTTGCATATCGAAACCTGAGGCTAGGTTCCCCGACCTCGATCGGGATAAGAGCTTCGACACCATAAACTAAAGAGAATTGTGTTTCCCCCGTACTCGACTTTGATGTTGTGCGGTACGCCCAAAGAACCTCGGGCAGGATCTCTCTCCACTTTCCTTTGGCGTCGGTTAGTCTCTTCTTAAGATTTTGGATAATGGTTTTGTTGGTCGATTTGTCTTGTCCATTCCCACTAGGATGATAAGGTGTCAATAAAAAATTTTGATCTTGTGATCCTCGAGAAATTTAGTCACTTTGTTGCTGATGAATTGCTTTCAATTATCACACACAATCTCGGCAGGCATCCCGAATCGACATATAATGTGGTCCAAAATGAAGTCTATGACTTCCTTTTCTCTGACTTTCTCGAAAGCATGTGCTTCAACCCACTTAGAAAAATAGTCAGTCATAAATAAAATAAACCGGGATTTACCTGGGGCCTTTTCGACCTCGGGTACAAGGGCTAGCGTGAAGTCAGCCACAAAGTTTGTCAATATTTGAGACTTGATGGTCGTTCAGGTCGATACTCGATATCGTAACCACTGATCTCAACAGCCTATTAGCCAATCGACCCAAATGTTCAGGTTTGTGCAAAATATTGCGAAGGGGATAGGTAGTTACAACACATATTGGATGACATTTGGAAATACAATTTGAATTTCCTAAAGGCGCTTATTAAATAAAGTGCTAATTCTTTTAAGTGTGGGTATTTTTCTCGGCCTCACCTAAGGTCTGACTAACATAGCAAACAGGGAATTGGCGTACCTTGTTCTTCTCGGACTAGGACCCCACTTCCGTATTTCCGAGATTGCCAAGTAAAAGTATAGTTGCTGGTCCTCTTTCGGGGTATGAAGCAGTGGTGGGCTTGATAAGTATTGTTTTAGTTCCTCCAGGTCTTGTTGGCACTCCGGAGTCCATGCAAGCTATTCTTCTTCTTCAGCGGTAAGAAGAATCGGTGACTCCTATTCGAGGATCTCTGAAATGAATTGCCCTAGTGCAGCTATGTGTCCCGTTAGCCTTTGTACGGCCTTGATATTATCTACGACTGTGATATCCTTGATAGCCTTGATTTTATCAGGGTTGATCTCGATCCCCCGATTAGATACCTTGAAACCAAGGAGCTTGCTCGAGCCGACCCCGAATGCACACTTTTCTGGGTTGAGCTTCATATTGTACTTTCTCAGTATATCGAAAGTCTCCTGCAAATGTTTCAAATGGTCCTACACTCGCAGGGACTTAACTAACATGTCAGCAATATAAACTTCCATTGATTTTTCTATTTGTTCTTCGAACATTAGATTTACTAGGCGTTGATAAGTTGAACCAACATTTTTTAGCCCGAATTGCATTACATTATAACAATAGGTGTCGTATTTAGTGATAAACGAAGTCTTTTCCTGATCCTCCTGGTTCATCTGTATTTGGTTGTATCCAGAGTAGGCATCGAGAAAAGTGAGAATCGTGTGGCCGGCCGTAGCATCGATCATACGATCGATATTCAGCGAAGGAAAAGAATCCTTAGGGCATGCTTTGTTCAATTCTTTATAATGTACGCACATTCTAAGATTATTTCCCTTATTAGGGATTACCACTACGTTTTCTAACCATTCGGGATAGTTTACTTCCTAAATGGACCCTATTTTGAGATGTTTGGTTACCTCATCCTTGATGAATGCATGCTTAACCTCGGATTGGGACTTCTTTTTTATTTTACTGGAGGATCTTCGGGTACAAGCTCAATCGATAGGTAGTGATGTCCGGTGGGATCCTTGTCATATCGAGATGGTACCAAGCAAAGCAATCCATGTTATCTTAAAGGAATTGAATGAGTTTTTTCATGAGCTTGGGAGTTAACCCCGTGCCCAGGTATACCTTCCGCTCAGGCAGGTACTCGATCAGTATGACTTGTTCCAGCTCTTCGACTATTGATTTTTTGGCGTTGGAGTCATCGAGAATTATAAAAGATCGGGGGATCCAATACTTATCATCTTCATCTTTCCCCTGCTCCTCCGTGGGTCGAGGTTGGCACTTGTGGTTGCTAATTGACCTTGTGTTTTCCCTTCGAATCAGACCCCTTTGTTGATGAGAGTGTGAGGCCGATAGCACTTTGTCGACTGCAAACATCTCTTTGGCAGCAGGTTGCTCTCCGTACACCGTTTTGACTCCTTCCGGTGTCGGGAACTTCAAAACTTGGTGAAGGGTCGAGGGTATGGCCCTCATATTATGGATCCATAGTCTTCCGAGAAGGGCATTGTAACTCATGTCACCCTCGATCACATGGAACTTTGTTACTTGGATGGTCTCATCCATATTTACTGGAAAGAGAATTTCGCCTTTGGTGGTTTCACTTGCCATGTTGAAACCATTGAGAACCCGGGCCGCGGGCACAATTTGATGTTATCGGCCGAGCTTCTCTACGACCCTCGATCGGATGATGTTGGTCGAGCTACCTGGATCAATCAAAACACGTTTAACTTGAATTTTATCCATAAGAACATATATTACAAGTGCGTCATTGTGGGGCTGTGAGATCCCCTCTGCATCGTCGTCATTTAAAGACAAGGTCCCTTCCGGTACATAGTCCCGAGTTTGCTTTTCCCTCGTAATTGACACCTTGGTGCGCTTGAATATGGATCCCTATGGAATGTCGACCTACCGACGATCATATGAATCACGTGTTGTGGTTCTTCCTTTTCATTCTTCCTGTTTGCATCTCTTTCTCTGAAGTGGTTCTTAGCTCGGTCTCTCAAGAATTCTCGCAAAGGACCCTCGTTAAACAAATGAGCTACCTCCTATCTCAGCTGTCTGTAGTCCTCCGTCCTATGACCATGAGTACCATGGTATTTGCACATCCAATTAGGATTTCTCTGGGCCTAATAATTCTGTAGGGGTCGGGGCCATGTGGTGTCTTTGATCCGTCCAATGGACGATACAATAGCCGATGCATCAATATTGAAGTTGTATTCTGATAGTCAAGGTGCTTCGGTGGGCTCGAAATTTTTATCGAAACCACTCTTACTCATGCGCCCTCGGAAGCTCTGTCCTCGGTCATTTATTCGATCACTTCGAACGGGGTTGCGTCCAGGATCGTTGTTTTTCCAATCTCCACCATATGGTTGATACCGATCTCTGTTCGATCGTGGTTCTCTGTCGATGTCTCTTTGAATTGTGCCGACTGGTCTATTTGGATAAACGGAACCGGAAGGAGTTCCCAACTGATCATCCTCGACATTGATTTTTGACTGGTACCGATTATGCACATCGGCCTAGGTCACAACTGGATATTCGATTAAATTTTGTTTTAACTGTCGAGAGGCCACCGAACTTCGTATGTTCAGCCCTTGAGTAAAATCCTGGACGGCCAAATCATCAGCGACCGGGGGTAGGTCCATACGTTCCATCTGGAATCGAGATACGAACTCTCTGAGCATTTCGTTGTCTTTCTGCTTCACTTTGAAGAGTTTCGATTTCCTAGTCTCGACCTTTATGGCTCCGGCGTGTGCTTTGATGAAGGAATCTGCGAGCATCATAAAGGAGTCAATGGAGTTGGGAGGCAAATTATGACACCATATCATCTCCCCTTTCGATAACTTCTTCAACAGAACAGACTCAATCTCATCGTCCTCTAAATCGTTCCCCTTTATTGCCCATGTGTAAGAAGAGACATGCTCATTGGGCCGGTGGTTCCATTATATTTAAGGATTTTCGGCATGCAGAATTTCTTTGGGATTGGCTTAGGAACCGCACTTGGGAGGAAGGCTTTTGCATGAACTTCTTCGAATCCAAACCCTTCAGAATCGGTGGTGCCTCCGTAATTTGATCAACTCGGAAGTTATACGTTTCTACATTTTTGTAATTTTCTTCAATATTTTTCTCCCCCGATTCAATTCGTCTCGTGAGCTCCTCCAGCATTTTCATAATAAAAAGGGGTCAGCCCCCGGTTCATTCACGTTTGACCTCTCCGGTACTGGTTCGGTCCTGTGAACAACTTCTAGTGAGGGCTCGGGTTCGGCCCTGCTTGGTGCGTGGTTCTGATTTTGGAGTTGCGCTATGGCAGCTTGTTGAGCTGCAACATTTGAAATATTAATCGAAGGCAGTCTTCGCGGCTCTGTGCATTCTGACCGGCTGATCGAGCATCTCTGCAGACACTATTTTTGGGATTGATGCCCAAATTCGTATTCAGAGCAACATGAGAATTGACGTTGATGGGGTCTGCATTCGGTACTCCCTCGAGGTCAATCTAAGGTACTTCGACGTCTATGTTGTCGTTTCCCTATGAAAACCAAGGCCATTATCGGCGTGTGTGGGTATTGTTTGAGAGTTCGACATGCTGATCCTGAAATTAAAAACACTTACGAGAATAAGCGTAAAACAGTGTGTGTTACGAGAATTAGTACCAAGCAATCACTATTACCCTTAGCCCCACGGTGGGCGCGAAACTGTTTACTCTTAAAATCAGATAACAATTAAATTTATAAGTGGTTTTAAGGATATGTGATTTCACCCAACACAAATTGATGAATACGATGATTAATGTTAATAATTGGCTGAGAAATAAAGCAAAACAGTATAAAAATACGATTTGGCCCTTGAGTTAGATCTCTCTCGAACCGGCTGAGAATATATTTAAGAAATATGAACTGAACTCAAGAGCAAGAGAGTTTAAGAGAGAAAAGAGTATTGTATTGCTTTGTTGTGCGAAAATTAGATGATTACAAATGATTAGAACCCCTCTTTGTATAGTAGAGGAATTCTACTTATGGTACAATTTCAAATACAGAAGGAAATTTCATGATTGGCTGAATAACCGCGCTTGATTTAATTTGTATCGAGATTTCCGCCACGATCCTCGCCCGAGCGCGGATATCTCGTTTTCCGTTAGCAGGCTATCTTCGGTCTTGCTCGATGTCTATCACATCTGGTCTTGATCCTTACTGGTCTTGATCTCGATCGATGCTTTGAATCCCGAGCTTGGTGTCGCACCTCCATATCTTGGATTGATATAACACGGGGCCGATCCTCGGCCCACAATCATGGTCTCGGTTAATTAACAAAATTGGGTGAGCCCGATTTCGATCGTATACAACTATAATTTTATAATATTTTTCGATCTCGATTATTTTCTTGACGCAAATTTACTATCTAAAGTTATATCCTTTAATAATTTATAGAAGTCCCCATTGTGCGTACAGTATAAAAGGAGTGCTAAGAGTTAACGTAAATGAGCTATATGTATTAGTAGTGGAGTATTTTTACCTTTATTGAAGCTTAGCATCGTACATATTCCATTCGAAACAACTGAACCGTGGTTATAATTGAGGGAATTGCTTAAATTATTTTGTTAAATAGTAGAAGTATTTGTTATAGGAATATTTAAGAAGAGGTATTGGCTTTTGTAGTTTTGAAATATTAAACATAAAAACAAAAGTGGATTTATATATATGTAACTTATTTAGTTACATAAACTACAATTAAATCCAGAAAAAAAACTATTATTACAGTTTCCCTTTACAAAATGTTAATACCAATTTTCTTGATAGAATTGGAGAATAACTTTTAATTGAAACGTGAAGCAAAATTAATGTCCAAAAATTTCTATTTTCTAATAAATTATAAATATATCTTTTTTGGGGGGCGTAACTTAGGACTTTATTAATCACCAAATATTGTGTAGAGTTGATATGTTTCTTTTTTATTTAGGTTAGGAATTTGTAGGAATATCTTTTTACTTGAAAGAAAATTTCTTTCCATTTTAAGAGGATATTTTCCTTTCTATTTATATTCAGGAATTTGTTAGGAATGGAAAACAGGTTGGTTGACTCTTAAAAAGGTATTTTCCTCTTTGATTTCCATATGGAGTACTATAAGTTAAACCCTTTATTTATTAACGTGTTTCCTCCCTTCCAACTTAAATTTCATCCGGAACGGACCGGGCGGGAGCTAAAGGCTATTCTACCATTCCGACTTTGGTCCGGAATCTGTAGCTATATGCCTATATATATATTGGTACTCTACAATTCCAATAGGAAAACCATATAATTAATCAAGAACTCCATTCATATTGCTCTGTTAATTTGTCAAAACATGGCGCATGAAGAACCATTATCACCGCCTAATTCCCCTACATTGTACTTGTTTCCAGTCTCTTCGGAGAAGCTAATTTCTTCGGAACTCTGCCCTCGCCGTAATCCCCCATTTTCTTCTACTTATTTAGAAGCACCACCTTCCACCACCCTATGCCTATCATCACAACACTTCATTGATTTGACAGAAGACGAAGAAGAACCTGCTCTTATTCTGAGCCAAGAATCGGTTTCAAGAAAGCGAAAATCGCCGGCTAATTATGTTTCTAACAAGTTCTCTGTTAAAGCTGGTAAAGAAAAGAAGAAAGAGCCGGAAGTACTGTCGCGGAATTTGATTTCCAACATGGAACGAAGTAGATTTTGTGAAGAGAAAGAATCGGCGGATATTCAAGAATGGGTATTTGCTGCTTCATCATCACCACCGCCTTCTACTGCTTTGAGTCTGTCTTTGCCTGAATATTCACAAGTCAACAAGTCAAGAATCAAGAAGAAGCTGGGGGTTTCAGAGAGGATTTCTTATGCTTCCAAAAAATCCCTTGACAAATGTCCAAAGGACTGGCTAAGTCTATGAGAAGTCAAAGAATCAAGAAGCAGAGAGGAGTTCCCTGATAGACTTCCAATGGAATGGCTGAGTAAATGAGAATCTAACTTTTTTTGGCTGGCGAAATTAGGTTAAGGAATTAACAATTTTTTATTTTTTTTTACAGCAGAAAGGATGACAATAGAGGTTATTATTCACAACCTTCTATTGTCATGCTTTCTACTGTACATTGTTTGTTTAACACTTTTCTACAATTAATTCTTTGTCGAAGCCCTGAGTTTCGAACATGGATAGTCACTTTGGCAGATTTATAGTTTCTTCAAGTATAGCATATTCCTTTGCTAGAATTCCAGTAAGACAACAGTACTACATTAGGTTTTCAAATTGTCCAATTATGCGCTTCTGCGATGACAAAATTATTGTTCTGAAAAACATCCCTAAAGTTTGGGTTGGAACGTTGAGAACCAACAAGATTCTTGCTGATCAATTACTTTATGAATTAACGAGAGTGAAAAATGAATTAAATTAAGAACTAAAGTTATCAACCTGCGCCTGTCTGCCAATAAATGTAAATTACAATTTACAGCAACCAAGGAGGCTCTATTTCAAGAACTAAAAGTGCAATTTGCCCTTTTCTTTGGGACACTAATTGGTTCATAAAATTGGATATTAGATTTCCACTTATCTTGTTGTGTCATCCATTTGTGAGTCCAACTGAATAGTTCAACATGTAACTTTTGGTTCGAACATTTAAAACTGGGGCATGTCAGCCCAAGCTCGTGGCAGGCCGATCCAAGATTTGAGTTTCAGCTTTTGAAGGTTTAACATTGAACTCATTATATATTTCAAGTTATAGGTTCATATCTACTATTTACAATGCACTACATCCGCCGTTGAATGCACATATCAAACTTATTTTTGTTCTGAAATTTTAAATTAAGAATCTTAAATTCAGGACAATTCGAATTTTGTTTTTCTTAAAAAATTGAACTGAAAAACTAAAATTCAGGACGCACCGGCTAATTCCTAAATAGCATCCCTTTAAAGTGGCTAGCTGGTATCATTTGTACTCGGTGGCGAGGTTGCGTTGGGCTGCCCCGTGAGACCACATTGGAATAATCAAAGGAAAAATAAACGGGTGATTTACATAAATAATACATTTTGGCGTTGATCTTTAAATTTTGTCCCTAATTTTGGTAGTTGTACAGAAATGGCCTTTTTAAGATTAATGAAAAATATCTGGACTAAAATACCCTCTAATTAACAAGTTTACCTGCATCTCTTTGTCGTTCTTCAACTGCAACAATCAGCATGTTGCGCACAAAATATAACTCCATTACTTCAACTGATGGTTGTCCAGGGTATAAATCCATAATACAATTTAAAGCTATATTCGTTCTAAAAGACATATTAAGGCACCATTTTCATATAAATGCAGATATAGCGGATAATATTACAATTTCAGCTAGTTTTGAATTTTGAAGCTACTATTTTTCACTAATATACTAATTCAAGTGAAATTATCGCTGGGTGAACTATGACAGGAAAAACGAAGTTAAACAAAGACAAAACTAATTGTATTGGCATAATTTGTCCTATATTAATTCTACCTATTTTGTTCAATTATTTACAAACTTTACTAGATTGATATAATTTTGTGTTATGTTCATTTTACCTATTTGTTATCGTTCACAAATTCTACCCCATTTATGCCATGACTTGTGCTGCTTCTAGTTCAATTATTCATAAGTTCTACTTGATTGACATGACTTTTAGCTATATTTTACCTATATTGTTATTGATCACAAAACCGTATAGGCATGCCTCATGCTATATTAATTCCACATATCTTATTGAATTATTCACAAATTCTATCGGATGAACATAACTTTGTGCTATATTAGTTCTACCTATCATGTTCAATATTATACAAATTCTACGGGATTGGTATGGCTTTATTGTTTACGAAACTCTATCATATTATGATTTTTTGTTATCTGCATTCTGTATTGGTCAAAAGTTGGTTCACATATAGTGAGGACAACGGTCGATATCGAAGTATAGCTCGACCAACGGTTAAGAGTCCGTGGTCATAGCTCAAGTAAAGACGAGTAGTGAATCTCAGAAAGAATACTTTGTATTGTTGACTGTTGAAAGAATATACACTCCTTGTCTTATCTATTGATTCCAAAGTTAAGAATCACCTTTCTATATCCTAGATCCAAGAACACAGAAGTTCTCTTACATTGTCTATCATTTGTTCAGCCGACAAACAAGACTGTTGGTATTAAACATGTGTTATTTGGGTGCATAACCATCCGTTATTACACCTATTGCCATTGCATGCATTTATTTCATACCTTTACCCATATATTCATTGTCAATCATTGTTAGTCTCCTAGTTCAACATTTATTGTGGCATTTTTACTCCATTCAAGAACCCGCACTTTCCTAGATCTAATAGTTATTAAGTTTAGCTAGAATTAACCCTACGTTTAAATCAAACAAACCTCATATTAAGTGTATTATCATATTTTTGGTAAAATAATTTGGCGCCGTCTGTGAAAATTTTCTAGTTAAAACCTGTAGTTTCTATTAGATCTAGCAAAAAAGGGAACAACAACACATACACGCACACACCTATCTCTTTCTATCTGCACAAACTAACAATGGCAAGAAAGGGAGAAGAAAGGTTGAAAGCCATAGTGTAACGACTCGGTCGGTCGTTTGAGAGTTAGCGCCCCAATTCCTTATAATTGTTTCTCCCATGTCTATTTCTGCTTTTGGAACTTGTCGGAGCATTGAGTGGTGAAATTCGGAGGGATTTTGGACACATAGTCCTTAAATGTGAAATTTATCTTTAGAAATCGGGTCATAGTTAGAAATGTGTGAAGACGGATCCGAAATGGAATTCCGTCGACTCCGTTAGCTCTTTCGGGGTTAGGAGCGTGTTCAGAATGTGTGTTTCGAGGTCTGTAGTAGATTTAGGCTTGAATTGACGAAAGTTAGAATTTCGGCGATTTTGGCGGATAGGTGAAATTTTGATATCGGGTTCGGAACAGAATTTCGGAAGTGAAAGAAGGTCCGTAGTATTATTTTTGACCTGTGTATAAAATTTGAGGTCATTCGGATGAGTTTTGACCTGTTTCGGCATCGGGTGTAGATTTTGGAAATTTCATAAGTTCTTAGACTTGAATCCATGCATAATTGGTGATTTCGATGTTATGCGATGTATTTTGAAGGCTCGACTAAGTTCCAATGAGGTATTAGGATTGGTTGAGGTCCCGGGGGCCTCGGGTGTGTTTCAGGTGCTCAAACGGGCACTTTTGGCCTTAGGTGAACTGCTGGTTTTCTGGTGTTACAGCAGCAGTCATTTGTTTACTGCGATCGTGTTAGTTCATCCGCGATCGCGTAGAGTGAGCTGAGGCAGGATGGATTTGTTATATGTGATCGCACCAATGGGTTCGCGATCGCAGCGTTTGGGCATAGTTGGTCTCCACGTTTGCATGGTCCAGGTCGCGATCGCATAGGAGCTTAGGCAGCTGAAGAAATGGGAATCTCCCTACGCGGTCGCGTGAAGCCAACCGTGATCGCATAGCTTTGAGTGGTTGAGGTCCGCGATCGCACACCGAGCAATGCATTCGCATAGAAGGATTTTAGGCAGGTGTTGGAGTACTCTTCGCGATCGCGGCTGTAAGTCCGCGATCACATAGAACAAGAACTGGGCAGAATCATTAAAGACCCAAAATCGAGGGTTTTAGCTATTTTTCAAATTTTGAAGTTGGGAGCTTGGGAAAGTGCGATTTTTGGGGAGATTTTCACCTGGACAATTTAGGTAAGTGATTCCTACTCAGTTTAAGATAATTTCCATGATTATACTCTTTAATCCATCCTTTAAATTAAAAAAATTGGTGGAAAAATTGGGAAAAATCTAATAAACTTCCTAGTCCGAATTCTTGAATTTTTATTGGGATTTTAACATCCGATTTGAGTAATTCTTATATGGTTAGACTCGTGAGTGAATGGGTGTCCTGAATTTATAATTTTTACCCGATTCCGAGACGTGGGCCCGAGGGAGTTTTTGGGCAAATTTCTTAACTTCGCGTATTAGCTTCGAGTTAATTAGCTACTTTGATACCTTAAAATGTTATTTACATTATGCAATCCAATTTAATAGATTTGGGTCATTCAGAGTCGGATACTCGTGGCAAGAGCGTGGTGTTGAGTTGAGTGGTGCAGTCGAAGTAAGTGGCTTGCCTAGCTATGTGTTGGAGATTTCCCCTTAGGTTATTTTGATACCGTTTTGTTATATGAGCGTCGTGTACGTGAGGTGGAGAGTGCGTACATGGGCTATTGTTGCTAAAACTTCATTTTTTCCTTCATGACATAAATCACTTTATCCTTATTTCATTGTTTCATGTACTAACTATGTAGTCTAGCTTAGGAATAAGCATGTCTACCTGTTTTACTTGAGTTTCTCCTATTTGTTACTATTTGCACCATGTTTAGGTAGTTTATCTGTTTTAGCCTGTGATTCTTCTTGAACTGTTCAAATAAGCTGTTTCCGGTATTCATTCGCATTACATATTTAAATTGAGACTACAGACGAGATTCTGGGAGGTTTCCCCCTGTACTGCATTGCATATTTAAATTGGGACTACGGACGAGATTCTAGGAGCTTTCCCCCTGTACTGCATTGCACATTTTAATTTGGACTACAGACTAGATTCCCGGAGCTTTCCCCCTGTACTGCATTGCATGTTTGCTACTATGAGATACGCTGTGCTGAGCCGAGGGCTCGCTTTTACTATTTCTTTCAGCTTACTGCTATACTGTTTTTGCTTAAGCTTATTATATCTCTCTGGGAAAATTTTAACTGGTTTACTACAAAAATTCAGTAGAGCTTCAACCTGACCTCATCACTACTTGACTAGGGTTAGGCTTGGCACTTACTGGGTACCAATTGTGGAGTACTCATGCCCTTTCCTGCACATGTTTTACATGTGCAGATCCAGGTACCAGCACCTAATATCGTGGCTAGGAGTCGCTCTAGCAACTGCCAGGAGACCGCGAGGTAATTCTGTCGCGTCCGCAGAATCCCACGAGTTCCCTTCTACTGTAGTATAGACATAGGTGATTTATGTATTTCTGCTACTTCTTTGTATAGAGATACATTTAGCACAGAGCTTGTGACTGTTGGGACATTCCGGGTTTTGGGAATTGAAATTGTATATGCCGAGCGGCTGAGTTATGTGTCTTCTTCTTTTTTTCTATTTCAATTATTATATTGGTTTTATTTCTTCGCAAGTTTTAGGCTTACCTAGTCGTAGAGACTAGGTGCTGTCACGAGATCGTTCAGAGGGTAATTCAGGTCGTGATAAGTTGGTATCAGAGCATCTAGGTTTGAGCAGAGGGTCCATATTGGGCAGGTTCCAGAGTATATCCCTATGACCCTAGCGGCTCCAGCTCAGCATGAGGCTAGGGTAGTTGCTTCTAAGGCATAGCAGCTCCGACTTGAGAGGTACAAGAAGCACCACCCACCTGAGTTCAGCGGACTAGCTTCAAATGATGCTTTAGGTTTTCTTGAGGAGTGTCATCGCATTCTCCGCACTATGGGTATTGTGGAGACGAGTGGGGTTTCTTTCACCGCTTTCCAGCTGAGGGGAGCGGCTTATAAGTTGTGGCGTGCTTTTGAGCTGAGTAGTCCGGACGAGGCAACTTCACTTACTTGGACTCAGTTCTCTGAGATGTTCTTACTTGATTTTGTCCCTCAGAGCCTCAGGGATGCTTGGCGTGCAGAGTTTGAGCAGTTACGCTAGGGTACCATGACTTTGTCAGAGTATGCAGTCCGTTTCAGTGACTTGGCTCGTCATGCACCAACTTTGGTTGTCACGATCAGAGAGAGGGTTCGACGCTTCATTGAGGGACTCCACCCCAGTATTCAGACCAGTATGGCCAGAGAGTTGGAGACAAATATCACTTACCAGCAGGCCGTGAGTATTGGCCGGAGGATTGAGAGTATGTTAGCCCGGGGCAGGGAGGAGAGGGAGGCCAAGAGGTCTCGAGAGACTGGTCATTTTTCAGGAGTTCGTGCACCAGCAGCACGCTATGGTAGGGGTTTTGTGAGTCGCCCCGTTCATTCAGCTCTTCCAGCCGCCAGTGGTATTTCAGCTCTTCCAAGACCTCAAGAGACTTATTATGCACCACCAGTATCTAGTGTGCCTCCTGCTCGAGGTGTTATCACCGGCCAGTCCAACAGGCCAGTTCAGAGTTAGCATCAGTCGCCACGCCCTCCGAGGGGTTGTTTTGGGTGTGGTGACCCTTGTAATGTGATCAGAGATTTCCCCAGAGCTAGGAGGGGTGAACCATCTCAGTCTTATCAGGCACCTCGTGCTCCACCAGGTCCTTCAGCTATTCTTCCAGCCCCAGCTGCTACCCCACCTTCTTAGACAGCTCGAGGTGGAGGTCGGAGAGGTCGAGGTCGCCTTAAAGGGGGAGGCAAGGCTAGATACTATGCTCTTCCAACCCGTTCAGAGGCCGTTGCTTCAGATTCGGTCATCACATATATTGTCCCTGTTTGTCATAGGGATGCATCGGTATTATTTGATCCAGGTTCTATGTACTCATATGTGTCTTCTTATTTTTCTTTACATCTAGGGATATCTCGAGATTCTTTGAGTTCCCCCGTATATGTTTCTACTCCCGTGGGATATTCTCTTGTTGTGGACCATGTATATCAGTCGCGTTTGATTGTTATTAGTGGTTTTGAGACCAGGGATGATCTGTTATTACTCAGTATGATAGATTTCGATGTTATATTGGGCGTGTACTGGTTGTCGCCCCAGTATGCTATTCTTGATTGTCATGCCAAGACCGTGACGCTAGCTATGCTAGGTTTACCGAGGTTATAGTGGAGAGGTTCCTTAGAGTATACTCCCCGCCGAGTCATTTCCTTTCTTAAGGATCAGCGGATGGTGGAGAAGGGATGTGATTGGTACTTATTCTATGTGAGGGATGTTAGTGTTGATACTCCTACAGTTGAGTCAGTTCCAGTTGTGCGGGACTATCCTGATGTTTTTCCAACTGATCTTCTTGGTATGCCGCCCACAGAGATATTGATTTCGGCATTGATTTGTTGCTTGGCACTCAACCCATTTACATTCCTCCCTATCGTATGGCTCCTCCTGAGTTGAAGGAGTTTAAGGAAAAGTTACAGGAGTTGCTCGATAAGATTTTTATCAGGCCCAGTGTATTACCTTGGGGTGCTCCGGTATTATTTGTGAAGAAAAATGATGGTTCGATGCGCATATGTATTGATTATTGGCAGCTGAATAAGGTTACAGTGAAGAACAGGTACCCATTTCCTCGCATTGATGATTTATTCGACCAGCTACAGGGTGCTAAGGTATTCTCCAAGATTGATCTGCGATCGGGCTATCATCAGTTGAAGATTCGGGAGCCGGACATCCCGAAGATTGCCTTCAGGACCAGATATGGCCACTATGAGTTCCTTGTTATGTCATTAGGCTGACCAATGCCCCAACAGCCTTTATGAACCTGATGCACAGCGTATTTTAGCCTTATCTTGATTCTTTCGTCACTGTGTTCATTGATGACATCCTGGTATATTCCCGGTCCCATGAGGACCATGAGTAGCATTTGAGGATTGTTCTTAGACTTTAAGGGAGAAGAAATTGTATGCCATAATTTTTAAGTGTGAATTTTGGCTTGATTTTATGGCATTCCTAGGCCATGTGGTGTCTTGTGATGGGATCAAGGTAGACCCGAAGAAGATGGAGGCGGTGCAGAGTTGGCCTAGACCGCCTTCAGCTACTGAGATCCGCAGTTTCCTCAGTTTGGCTGGGTACTATTGCCGTTTTGTGGAGGGATTTTCATCCATTGCAGCGCCTATGACCAGACTGACCTAGAAAGGTGCCCCCTTCAAGTGGATTGAGGAGTGCGAGAAGAGCTTTCAGAAGCTCAAGAAATCCCTGACTACAGCTCCAATATTGGTATTACCTACGGGTTCAAGGTCCTATACAGTCCATTGTGATGCTTCAAGGATTGGCCTTGGGGCGGTGTTGATGCAGGACGGTAAGGTGATTGCCTACGCGTCCAGACAGCTGAAGGTGCATGGGAAGAACTATCCAGTTCATGATCTCGAGTTGTCAGTGATTGTTCATGCCTTGAAGATATGGCGTCATTATTTATACGGTGTTCCCTATGATATTTTCACAGATCACCGGAGTTTGCAGCACATACTTAAGAAGAAGGACCTCAATATGTGCCAGCGTAGGTGGTTGGAGTTACTCAAGGATTATGACATCACTATATTATACCACCCGGGGAAGGCCAATGTGTTAGCCGACGACTTGAGTCGCCGGGCGGAGAGTTTGGCATATCTTCATGCAGCGGAGAGGCCCTTAGCCTTAGATGTTCAGTCCTTAGCTAGTCAATTCGTGAGGTTGAATATTTCTAAGCCTTGCCGGGTATTTTCTTGTGTGGTTGCTCGATCTTCCCTTTATGACCATATCAAAGAGCGCCAATATGATGATCCTAATCTTCTGGCTCTACAGGACAGAGTTCGGCGGGGCGATACCAGGGATGTGACTATTGGTGATGACGGTGTGATGAGGATGCAGGGTCGTATCTATGTGCCTAATGTAGATGGGCTTCGGGAGTTAATTCTTGAGGAGGCTCATAGCTCGCGGTATTCCATCCACCCGGGTATCGCGAAGATGTACCAGGATCTAAGGCAACACTATTGGTGGCGAAGGATGAAAAAGGATATAGTGGAGTTTGTAGCCAAGTGTCTCAACTGTCAGCAAGTCAAACGTAAGCATCAGAGATCGGGAGGGTTACTTCCGCAGATTGAGCTTCCAGAGTGGAAGTGGGAGCGGATCACCATGGACTTTATGGTTGGGCTTCCTCGGACTTTGAGGAAGTTCGATGCTATTTGGGTGATTGTGGATAGGCTGACCAAATAATCCCATTTTATTCCAGTGTTGACTACATATTCCTCAGAGAGATTTGCTGAGATTTATATCAAGGAGATTGTCCAACTCCACGGTATTCACTATTTATCATTTCAGACAGAGGCAGTTCACGTCATGGTTCTGGAGAGCCGTTCAACAGGAGTTAGGCACCAGGGTGGAGTTGAGTACAACCTTTCACCCTCAGACGAGCGGGCAGTTCGAGCGCACGATTCAGATTCTTGAGGATATGCTCCATGACTGTGTGATGGATTTTGGAGGGTCATGGGACCGATACTTGCCACTTGCAGAGTTTGCTTATAATAACAGCTACAAGTACAACATTCAGATAGCACCGTATGAGGCTCTGTATGGTAGGCGGTGCAGGTCTCCAGTGGGATGGTTTGAGACGGGCGAGGCCCGATTATTGGGTACGGATTTGGTTTAGGATGCCCTGGACAAGGTAAAGGTGATTCAAGAGAGGCTTCACACAGCTCAGTCCAGACAGAAGAGTTATGCAGACAGAAAGGTACGTGACTTAGCATTCATGGCTGGTGATCGGGTTTTGCTTCGGGTATCACCTATGAAGGGCATTATGAGGTTCGGGTATAAGGGTAAGCTGAGTCCGAGATTTATTGGCCCTTCTGAGGTATTGCAGCGGGTTGGGGAGGTTGCTTATGAGTTGGCCTTGCCACCTAGACTAGCAGGTGTTCATCCAATATTCCACGTCTCTATGCTCCGAAAGTATCACGGTGACCCGACTCATGTTTTGGATTTCAGTTTATCCAGTTGGACAAGGACCTATCATATGTTGAGGAGCCTGTAGCTATATAGGATAGGCAGGTCAGAAAGCTCAGGTCAAAGGATATCGCATCAGTGAAGTCTTAGTGGAGGGGTCATCCGGTCGAGGAGGCGACTTGGGAGACTGAGCAGGATATGCGCAGTCATTACCCTCATCTTTTCACATCTTCAGGTATGACTCTTTAGTCGTTCGAGGACGAACGATTTTCTTAAGAAGGGGAGAATGTAACGACCCTGTCGGTCGTCTGAGAGTTAGCACCCCAATTCCCTAATAACTGTTTCTCCCATGTTTATTTCTGCTTTTGGAACTTGTCGGAGCGTTGAGTGGTGAAATTCAGAGGGATTTTGGACACATAGTCCTTAAATGTAATATTTAGCTTTAGAAATCAGGCCGTAGTTGGCACTGTGTGAAGAAGGATCCTGAATGGAATTCTGTCAACTCCGTTAGCTCCGTTGGGTGATTTCGGGGTAAGGAGCGTGTTCGGAATGTGTTTTCGAAATCTGTAGTAGAATTAGGCTTGAATTGGCGAAAGTTAGAATTTCGGTGATTTCGGTCGATATGTGTCATTTTTTATATCATGCTCGGAATGGAATTCCAGAAGTGACAGCAGGTCTGTAGTGTCATTTTTGACATGTGTGTAAAATTTGAGGTCATTCGGATGAGTTTTGACGTGTTTCGGCTTCTGATGTGTATTTTGGAAATTTCATAAGTTATTAGGCTTGAATACATGCATAGTTGGTGATTTTGATGTTATGCGATGTATTTTGAAGGCTCGACTAAGTTTGAATGTGGTATTAGTATTGGTTGGTAGATTTGGTTGAGGTACCGGGGGCCTCGGGTGTGTTTCGGGTGCTCAAACGGGCACTTTTGGCCTCAGGTGAACTGCTGGTTTTCTAGTGTTACAACAGTAGTCATTTGTTCACTGCGATCGTGTGAGTTCATCCGCGATCGCGTAGAGTGAGCTGAGGCAGACATGATTTGTTATATACGATTGCACCAATGGGTTCGCGATCGCAGTGTTTGGGCATATTTGGTCTCCCCGTTCGCATGGTCCAGGTCGCAATCACATAGGAGCTTAGGCAGCTGAAGAAATGGGAATCTCCCTAGGCGGTTGCGTGAAGCCAACCGTGATCGCGTAGCTTTGAGTGGTTAAGGTCTGCGATCGCAAACCGTGCACTGCCGTCGCATAGAAGGATTTTAGGCGCGTGTTGGATTACTCTTCGCGATCGCGACTGTAAGTCCGCGATCGCATAGAACAAGAACTGGGAAGAATCATTAAAGACCCAAAATCGAGGATTTTAGCTATTTTTCATATTTTGAAGTTGGGAGCTTGGGAATGTGCGACTTTTGGGGAGTTTTTCACCTGGGAAATTTAGGTAAGTGATTCCTACTTGTTTTAGGCTAATTTCCATGATTATACTCTTTAATCCATCTTTTAAATTCGAAATGTTGGTGGAACAATTGGGAAACATTTGATAAACTTCCTAGGCCGAATTCATGAATTTTGATTGGGATTTTGACATCCGATTTGAGTATTCTTATATGGTTTGACTGTTGAGTGAACGGGTGTCCGGAATTTATAATTTTTATCCGATTCTGAGACGTGGGCCCGGGGGACTTTTTGGGCAAATTTCCTAACTTCGCATATTAGCTTCGAGTTAATTAGCTATTTTGATTCCTTAAAATGTTATTTTTATTATGAAATCAAATTTAATAGATTTGGGCCATTCGGAGTCGAATACTCGTGGCAAGAGCGTGGTGTTGAGTTGAGTAGCGCAGTCGAGGTAAGTGGCTTGCCTAGCTCTGTGTTGGGGATTTCCCCTTAGGTTGTTTTGATACCGTTTTGTTATATGACCGCCGTGTACGTGAGGTGATGAGTGCGTACACAGGCTATTGTTGCTAAAACTACACTTTTAGCTTCATGACATAAATCACTTTATCCCTATTTCATTGTTTCATGTACTACCTGTGTAGTTTAGCTTAGGAATAAGCATGTCTACCTGTTTTACTTGAGTTTCTCCTATTTATTACTATTTGCACCATGTTTAGGTAGTTTATTAATTTTTGCCTGTGATTCTTCCTGAACTGTTCAAATAAACTGTTTCCAGTATTCATTTGCATTGCATATTTGAATTGGTACTACAGACGAGATTACAGGAGCTTTCCCCCTGTAATGCGTTGCATATTTAAATTGGACTAAATACTAGATTCTGGGAGCTTTCCCCCTGTACTGCATTGGATGTTTGCTACTGTGAGATACGCTGTACTGAGCCAGGGGCTCCCTTTTACTATTTCTTTCAGCTTACTTCTCTACTGTTTTTTCTTTAGCTTATTATATCTCTCTGGGAAACTTTTAACTGTTTTACTACAAAAATCCAGTAGAGCCTTAACCTGACCTCGTCACTACTTGACTGGGGTTAGGCTTGGCACTTACTGGGTACCAATTGTGGAGTACTCATGCCCTTTCCTGCGCATGTTTTCCATGTGCAGATCCAGGTACCAGCACCCAGTATCGTGGCTAGGAGTCGCTCTAGCAGCTGCCAGGAGACCGCGAGGTAATTCTGCCGCGTCCGCAGAATCCCACGAGTCCCCTTCTACTCTGTTATAGGCATAGATGATTTATGTAGTTCTGCTACTTCTTTGTATAGAGCTACATTTGGTACAAAGCTTGTGACTGTTGTGACATTCCGGGTTTTGGGAAGTGAAATTGTCTATGCCGAGTGACTGAGTTATGTGTCTTCTTCTTTGTTTCTCTTCCAATTATTAAATATCTTTTATTTCTCCGCAAGTTTTAGGCTTACATAGTCGTAGAGACTAGGTGCCGTCACGAGACCGTTCAGAGGGTAATTCTGGTCGTGACACATAGTGGACGTTACCGCAACCTTATGAACATTGTTGATGAGGAGAATGACGGAGGAGAGCTGAACGCCACACCTAGCGTCATGACAGGGAAGGCGGTTCACCCCCTCTCCATGAAAGCGTAACAGTCGTTCGAGAAATCGGTGCTTCCACGCACAACTCAAGAAGCACCACCGGCGGTGAAAAAACTATTGGAAGCGTGGTTGACAGGCACACTAAATGAGCTCCTCGACAAGCCCATCATGGGAACGGTTCGCAATGTGGTACCGGCAGAGACAATCACCAACGAACAACTAGCCCTTTCCCGACAGTTAATACTCACTCTACGGTTGATGCAGGTAACAACACACTCATAGATATATTGAAGAAGATGGAAGAGATGGAAAATTAAAACAAGGCACTACGAGATCAAATGAAAGAGCATCAGGATAGGGTCGACAAGATACCCGGTGCCCCAAATCTCCTACCCAAGCAGGACATAGGTCGGTTTGTAGAACAACCCTACAGTGATGAAGCTGCACGACACCCCATCCCCAAAACATTCAAGATGCCTCCGTACTTAAGAATATACAACGGTACCATGGACCCTGAAGACCACATAGTCTACTACGTCACAACGGTAAAAGGCAACGACCTCTCAAAGGAGCAAGTGTCGTATGTGGTGCTTAAGAAACTCGGCAAAACTCTGATTGGGTGAGCCCTTACATGGTACTTACAGCTAACAGAACGATCTATTACGACATTTGAAGAGATGGCCGACAAGTTCGTAACCGCCCACACCAGAGCCATGAAGGCCGAAGCCAGGGTGAACGACATATTCGCCGTAAGGCAGTCGCCTGCCGAGGAACTCAAGGATTTCCTCGCCCGATTCAACAAATTTAGGATGAGTTTGCCAATGTGTCTGATGGCATGGTCGTAACTGCCTTAAAAAATGGGTTGAACAGAACCGGATCGAGGGCAACAAGAAATCTGTTAAACAGGCTCATGAAATACCCTCCAACTACCTGGGAAGAAACCCACAATGCCTACTGTGCCGAGGTCCGAGCAGACGAGGAAGACCTTAACGGCCCGACTCAACGCCTAATGTCAGTCCACACAGAGTCTAGGGGGATCATCGTAACGACGCCAAGAGGGATCATCCAGATACACGCCCTAACCGAGATCGACACCAACCATATATCAAAACAGAAATTCGACCACACCCTCGCCACATGGGAGAGCCTTCAAGGCCAAACGCAGGGACTCTATAGAACGACAAAGGTATGCCTCCACCTTTATCTACTCACAATTTTGTGTCTCCCCTTCAGAAATAGTGTACGCATTGGAGAAGCTTGGGCCAAAGGTGAAGTGGCCACAAAAGATGAAATCCGACCCAAACACCAAAAAATTGAATGTCCTCTGCGAGTACCACCAGGAACGAGGCCACAGAACAGAGGAGTGCATAGCCTTATAACGTAAGTGGTAAATATGCTCAACCAGGGACACCTGAAAGAACTGATGAGCGGCTGAGGGAGAGCCAACTTCGGTAGAGGACGATAACAACACCAAGGACCTACAAAGCCACCCTCCCCCGCTTGCACTATCCAGATGATCATCGGTGGAGGCGACGATGCCGCAATTAACCATGTGAAGTTCACCACTACTCACAAGCTGAAGCGGTCAATAACACACGAATGGTATGACGAACTCAAAGACAGTATCATCTTTGATAAGTCGGATACCCACGGTTTGACTTTCCCTCACTTTGATGCTCTTGTTATTACTTTACGAATCTTAGACACTGACGTGAGAAGGATAATGGTCGACGATGGCAGTGGTGCTTGTATTATCCATCCCCGAGTGCTCGCTCAGATGAGAGTCGAGGATAAAATAATACCCTGCTGCATAACACTAACAGGGTTTAACAATGCAGTTGAATGAACTTTAGGAGAAATAACGCTACTCGTCTTGGCCGGCAGCGTCACGTTGGAAACAACGTTCCACATCATGAACCAAGACACTGCTTATAACGCCATCATAGGGCGACCCTGGATACACGGCATGGCGGCCATTCCATCCAGCCTTTACCAGGTAATAAAATTCCCAACCCCATGGCGAATATTCAGCATTAGAGGCGAGCATCGCATATCACAGGAGTTCTACCGCATCGCTCAAGATTGTACTATACATAACAGCTGAAAGGAACGAACCCGGAAGCATAGAAATTACCAAGGTCGGGAGCAAAAACTGACAATCAGGGCGACGTCATCAAATATCCCAACGTCGTGGAGGCCGCGAGATCAGTAGTAGAAGACCTCGACCCGATCAAGCTAGACAAAAACGACAACAACAAGAAGGCCTACATCGGTCACTGACTCTCCGAACCAGGTAGATTTAATGAATTTTTAGCTAACAATGCAGATTTGTTCTCTTTCTCCCATGCAAATATGCCAGGTATCCCGAAGAACATCGTCACACACAAGTTAAAAGTGGACCCACTCCACCTTCCAGTATGCCAAATGAGAAGGAAATTCAACGCCGCAATCAACGATGCGATCCGTGAAGAAGTAGAAAAAAATTGCTGGCCAATGGTTCCATCAGGGAATCCAAGTACTCCCAATGGGTTGCCAACGTGGTCATGGTGAAAAAGAAGAATGGAAAATGGCGACGTGTGTCGACTTCACAGACCTGAACAAAGAATGCCTGAAAGACTCCTTCCCGCTGCCAGATATCGACCAGCTCATCAATGCCACGGCAGGACACGAGTTGTTAAGCTTCCTAGATGCATACTCGGGATACAATCAGATCCTCATGGAAGAGGAAGATCAGGAAAAAAATAACTTTCATAACCCACCAAGGGACTTACTGTTATCGGGTCATGCCATTTGGGCTAAAGAACGCAGGGGCGACTTATCAAAGGTTGGTCACCAAGATGTTCAACGAACTACTCGGCAAAACAATAGAGGTATACATAGACGATATTCTAGTTAAATCCAAAAGGAAAGAAGATCATATCGACCATCTGAAAGAAGCCTTCGACATACTGATACAATATGGCATGAAACTTAATCCCGAGAAATGCGCCTTTGGCATGACCTCAGGCATGTTCCTCGGCTTCTTAGTATCTTAAAGAGGCATAGAATTCAACCCTGATCAGATCAAAGCTATTGAAGGGATATCCGCTCTGTTAACTAGCAAGAAGCAGGTAAAAAAACTCACCGGCCGCATAGCCGCACTGTCAAGGTTCATCTCGCGATCATCATATTGATGCCACAAGTTCTTCAACATCCTCAAGAAAGACAACGGGCTCCAGTGGAACGTAGAATGCGTTGAATCCTTGTGAGAGTTGAAATCATATCTATCCTAACCCCCATTGCTCGCCAAAGCCGAGACCGGCGAATGCCTCTTAGTGTACTTGGCTGTATCGGAAGTAGCGGTAAGTGCAGTACTCGTCCGCGAAAGCAAAGGTACGTAATCACCAATTTATTACATCAGTAAAACTCTAGTCGACACAGAAATGAGGTACCCGCACCTCGAGAAGCTAGCCTTGGCACTGGTCATGGCTTCGCGAATGCTCAGACCTTACTTTCAATGCCACCCTTTATCGGTCGTTACGACCTTCTCCCCTTAGAAGTATCCTACATAATCCCGAACTGTCAGGGACATTGGCCAAGTGGGCCATCGAACTAAGTGAGCACGATATCACATATCAGCCACGAACAGCGATCAAGTCGCAAGTATTCGCAGACTTCGTCGCTGATTTCAACGCTAAGATAATGCCTGAATTCGAACAAGAAGCCTCTCCTAATGCTTTCCTCAACCTGAACTATGAGTCCTACACACCGACGGTGCTTCCAACGCGTCGAGATCGGGACTGGTACTTGTGCTCGAGGTCCCGACAAGCGAAGTAATCTACCAATCTATACATTGCCCAGATATGACTAAAAACGAGGCCGAGTATGAGGCCGTCATTGCAGGACTCAAACTAGCCCTCAAATATGGAGCCCGACGAGTCATACTCCGGTGTGATTCACAACTTGTGGTCAACCAAGTGACAGGGACTTATCAAATCAAGGAGCCGAGACTACAAAAATACCAAACAGAAATACACAAACTACTGCCAGAGTTCGAAGAATGCCAGTTCGACCAAGTACCCCGAGCCCAGAATATCGAAGCAAATGGCCTCGCCAAGCTAGCAGTGGCAACCAAAAACATAAATGAAAGGGACAATGTCGTCACATTGCTCCACTCTTATTTAGACCATCTTGAGGTACACTCTGTAAACCTAACTTGGGACTGGCGCAATCGTATCATAACTTACTTGTAGGAAGGAACACTCCCGGTAGATAAAAAAGAAGCAAGAAAACTCCAAATGTAGGCAGCAAGGTACAACATCATTGACAACGACCGGTATAAAAGGACGTTCGGCGGTCCCCTAGAAAAATGTCTAGGACCCAACCAAAAAAGATGAGTTCTCGAAGAAGTACATGAAGGCCACTGCGGCGCCTACACCGAGAATCTAGCACTCGTCAGATGTCTCATACGGGCTGACTACTATTGGCCCACCATGAAAAAAGAAGCTGCAGACTTCGTCAAAAAGTGAGAACAATGTCAGAAATATGCCCCCATGATACACCAAGCAGGCGAACATCTCCATTTAGTCATGTCACCCTGGCCATTCATCAAATGGAGAATGGACATCGTAGGGTCGCTCCCAGGCGGCGGAGGTAATGTACGTTTCCTTTTAGTTTGACTGACTACTTCTCTAAATGGGTGGAAGCATGCACCTTCGCTCAAATACGCGAACAGGAATTCATCACATTCATTTGGAGAAACATAATATGCCGCTTCCTGAAAGAAATCAGTTGTGACAACGGACCACAATTCACCGGAAAAAAGATCGCCGAGTTCTTCGAGAAATGGCACATCAAGCGCATACTCTTCATGCCATACCATCCCGCCGGAAATGGTCAGGCCGAATCCTCCAACAAAACTATACTTAACATCATGAAAAAGAAACTAGAGGACGCTAAGGGACTGTGGCCAGAAGTGCTACCAGAAGTGTTGTGGGCATATCGCACCACGCCAAAAACAAGCATAGGAGAAACTCCATATTCCTTGGTCTACGGTACAGACGCGGTCATACCCGTTGAGGTCGGAGAGCCAAGCCTAAGATATTCCAACGAACGCGGCAACGATGAGAGCAGAAGGAAAGATCTCAACGATATAGAGGAACGACGAGATGTGACTTACATAAGGATTGTCGCCCAAAAAAAGGAGCAGAACGAAACTACAACAAAAAGGCGAAGGTTCGACCACACAAAGTTGGTGATTACGTTCTCAAAGCTAAAACACAGGCGAGCAAGGACCCAAAGGAGAGAAAACTAGGAACAAACTGGGACGATCCATATAAGATCACCACAGAAGTCAACAAAGGGTCATTCCAGTTAGAAACAATGGAAGGTAAAAGTTGCCCAACTACTGGAACATCGCTCACCTCAAGTACTTCAACTTCTAAAAACGGACGCCCTCTAAGTCGTACTCTTTTTTCCTTACTCGGGTTTTATCCCCATGAGGGTTTTATCGGTAAGGTTTTTAATGAGGCGATGAGGGGGGTGCCTCGAAGTTCAAGGTACTTATTCATTGCTACGCCTAGCGTCTACTCCTGTCGGACCAATGAAGGGACTAGGTAGAGAGAACTCCTCAAATGTATGCAAAGTGTATAAAATTCTCCTGTAACTCTCCCCAATGAAGTGAATAAACAAAGAAACAATCATCTTTTCTTTGCACAACTCCAAAACCACTCCATGCGCATTCGACCTCGCTCGAATATTTACATTTGACTTCGAATATTTACATTCGACTTCAATTTGGCCACATTCGAGCTCGCTCGAATATTTACATTTGACTTCGAATATTTACATTCGAATTCAATTCATCCACATTCGAAATCGCTCGAATATTTACATTTGACTTTGAATATTTACATTTGACTTCAAATCGGCCACATTCGACCTTGCTCGAATATTTACACTTGACTTCGAATATTTACATTCGACTTCAATTCATCCACGTTTGACCTCGCTCGAATATTTACATTTGACTTCGAATATTTACATTTGACTTCGATTCAGCCACATTCAACCTCGCTTGAATATTTACATTTGACTTCGAATATTTACATTCGACTTCAATTCGTCCACATTCGACCTCGCTCGAATATTTACTTTTGACTTCGAATATTTACATTCGACTTCAAATCGGCTACATTTGACCTCACTCGTATATTTACACTTGAATTCGAATATTTACATTCGACTTCAATTCGGCCGCATTCGACCTCACTCGAATATTTACATTTGACTTCGAATATTTACATCCGACTTCAAATTGGCCACATTCGACCTCGCTCACATATTTACATCTGACTTCGAATATTCACATTCGACTTCAAATCAGCCACATTCGAAATCGCTCGAATATTTACATTTGACTTTGAATATTTACATTTGACTTCAAATCGGCCACATTCAACCTTGCTCGTATATTTACACTTGACTTCGAATATTTACATTCGAATTCAATTCAGCCACATTTGACCTCGCTCGAATATTTACATTTGACTTCAGTTCGGCCACATTCAACCTCGCTCGAATATTTACATTTGACTTCGAATATTTACATTCGAGTTCAATTCGGCCACATTCGACCTCGCTCGAATATTTACTTTTGACTTCGAATATTTACATTCGACTTCAAATCGGCTACATTTGACCTCGCTCGTATATTTACACTTGAATTCGAATATTTACATTCGACTTCAATTCGGCCGCATTCTACCTCACTTGAATATTTACATTTGACTTCGAATATTTACATCCGACTTCAAATTGGCCACATTCGACCTCGCTCACATATTTACATCTGACTTCGAATATTCACACTCGACTTCAAATCAGCCACATTCGAAATCGCTCGAATATTTACATTTGACTTTGAATAATTACATTTGACTTAAAATCGGCCACATTCGACCTTGCTCGAATATTTACACTTGACTTCGAATATTTACATTCGACTTCAATTCAGCCACATTTGACTTCGCTCGAATATTTACATTTGACTTCAATTCGGCCACATTCAACCTCGCTCGAATATTTACATTTGACTTCCAATATTTACATTCGACTTCAATTCGGCCACATTCGACCTCGCTCGAATATTTACTTTTGACTTCGAATATTTACATTCGACTTCAAATCGGCTACATTTGACCTCGCTCGTATATTTACACTTGAATTCGAATATTTACATTCAACTTCAATTCGGCCGCATTCGACCTCACTCGAATATTTACATTTGACTTCGAATATTTACATCCGACTTCAAAATTGGCCACATTCGACCTCGCTCACATATTTAAATCTGACTTCGAATATTCACATTCGACTTCAAATCAGCCACATTCGACCTCACTCAAACATTTACACTCAAACCACCTTCGGTCGACGTCGAAACAGACGCGCTCGATAAACGATCAAACACCGACCCCAAGCCAGCAAACAAGCTGCCCACAAATAATATCATCGCAAAAAAATAAGGCAAGAAACAAGAAAGAAAAGCATGCAACAAAGGACTACAATTATATTACAGGCCTATCAAGTTACAAAACTCGCCTTCTTTTACAAACAGGGCCCGATTACGCCTTCACAAAAGAAAAAACAAAAGAGGACAAAATAACCTAAGTACAAGGCACTAAGCTGCATCGTCCCCTTCAGCATACTCATCATCGTACCAGGATCAGAGGAAAGCCCGTCTACAACATCATCATCATCATCATCATCACTTCCACTTGAGGAATCGAGAGCATAGCCACAAGCCTCGTGAGCTGCCTGCGCTTTGCCATGGACATCGGCAAGTTCCTCCTCAGACACTTTACCTGCGGTCCTCAATGACCGGAACACGTCCTATTAAGCCTCGGTGTGGACCCACATTTCATAAAGCTCCTGCGGTATGCTCGTCTCGGTAGAAGCCTGAGGAACCGACAGACGGGATAACTGTTCCTTTTCAGCCCTCAAAATCACCACCTGCTCATTCAAGCTCGTTAGCTCGGCTTCCAGACTCCCGACCTGCTCCTCTAGCCTCGCCACTCTAAGCTTCAAAGTCTCTACTTCGCTAGCCCGTTCAAGCCTACAAGCACGTTGGGTACCCGCCAAGGTCGCCACCTCTGCTATCGAGGCTGTCTTAACCTGTTCCGCCACCTCTAGCTCAGCCCTTAGAATGGCCACCCTCACTTGGAGATCCGAGTTCTCAGCCATCACCCCTTTCCGATTTTGAGCTCATCTTCCTTAGAATTCAGTGCCTCTTCCAGCTTGCTGCATTGGCTGATAGCCCTAAATATTTCCTTACCCTTTTCTATCAGCTCCTCATTCTTCCGCTTGATCTTGTCGCACAGTTCTCGGAACTTCCCATCCTCGCCAACACTACGAACCATATTCCGATACTTGGAGCGGTACTCCTTGTACTTAGACTCCATCCTCCTGTACTGGATCACCCTCTCCTCTTCTCGATGGTCACGTTCGATGTCTAGGATGAGAGTATGACAAAGGAAGGAAGGAGTCAGCTAAGACAGTAATATCAATAAAGTATGCAAAGACGTAATTATAGTACTCACCCGCAAGGCCATCCGGGATATGCCAAGGGAAAGATCGGCGTCCCTCAACATCTGCAGGGTCCTGTTCTCAACCTCAGAATAGAGGGGAGCGAATGATGGCGCCACGTGCTCAGATCAGCCAGGAGGTTGAAGTCCACAGGTATGACTATGTGGCGATTTGTGCCCTCCGTCCTAATTTCCACACAAGTCTGCCTTTTTTGTAAAGGCCCTCGCCTTATCGGGATCGATATCAGAACCCGAGTCGGCTCCCCCCACACCAGGATCACCATGCCACTTCGACCCCGATGGAGAATGATCACCTATTATCTGCGCAAACTTCATATCACCACAGAGCTCCGTTCTAGAAGGCCTCTCTCCACTAACACGATCGAGAATAACACCCATCGCCTTAGTCGAGACGCCCTGTGACCTCGCCCTGAGAACCGGAGTCCCTTCTAGCCTTTCCGCAGCTATGGCTTTGTCCGTCTCTATCCTCCGCGTCTTCCGCGGCGACGAATCATCTTCATGAGAGGGCTCATCGGTGAGGAAAAGGGCTTGCTGAGACGGAATGCTACCCGAGATGTCTGTATATGAGGGTACGGATGCCTCTGTCCGCTGAACCCCAGCTCTTCTTCTTGCAGATTCAACTAGAGTAAACTCTCTTGCAATCGAGGCTGCCATTTGACGGAAGGCGAGGGTGGGCGTATTTGCTTTCTTAGAGGCTTGCCGACCTAACACAAAAACACATGTCAAAAGATGTTAAGAAGCTCGACCAAAACAAGATGAGCAGAATACTTACGAGGAGGAAGTTTCAGGCCGAAGCACTTGTGAAAGGAAGACCAGTCGCGGATCCCCATGACATAAGAGAACACGCGAGCCAACCAGTCTTCCATATTCAGAACGATGGAGAGCTTCACGGATATGCATAAAGAAGACATAAATATGTCACCAAGGATAGAAAAAGACAATATGTGGAATGACGGAGGATACAAGATGATGCTTAAGTTGATAGTTCCATTTTTCAGGAAATCCAGTCGTGTCCGCCACCAACTTATCAGTCCTGACAAAAAGGTATTTATGCCAGAATAAACGACTCGCCTTGTCATCCATTCCAGCCACCAATCCCTTCGTCCCACAATTTCTCAAGTGAATCACGTCACCACGAAGGAAAGTCGGTGAGAATAAATGCAGCAGGTGGCGAAGGTCTACTCCGCAGCCAGCCAGCTCCGCATACTTGGTTAGTATTACAAAGATCTTGTAACAGTAAGGGGAGAGCTGCGCTGGACAAACACCGTAGAAATGACATAATTCTTTGGCTTGTTTGGGAAGTGGGAAAGTATAGCCAATGGTGAACGGATAGACATAAAAGGCACAAAATCCAGGGTGGTGAACCTGAACCGTGTCACCGCCTGCGGGGATAGTCTCTATGTGATGGGCGATATTTAGCTCGCAGTTCCGCCAATTCAGCTTCCCCAGTTTTAGAAAGCTCAGGTTTGGGGGCAGGGCCAAGCCTCTTGGGGAAGTCATTCCTGATTAAGGGATTCTTCAGAATCACCTCATCCTTTGAAGGGAAGCTATCATCCCCCTACACCAGAACCCCTTCATTGGCAGGAACGATAGCCATCGACAAGGGAGCGATATCGGAAATATCATCGTGACTATTGGAAGAAACTGACATTGTGATTATAGTAGATCAAGCAAGGGAAGGTCAAGGAAGTTGTTAGAGAATACAAGGATAAAAACCCGCAGAAGAGAAGAAGGGAAGGCACAAAAGGTATTGGTGGGAAGAGGAATGGTGAAAGTTTCTAATGAAGAAACCCTCATCTATTTATAGGGTTGGTTGGCCTCAAAATCGAGGCCAAAAGCTGCTTGCAATCACAAGAATCAAAGCATCAACAATGCAAACAATGCATGGGGAAGATGCATAATGATGACGCGCGTGAAAATGACGTCCTCTAATGTCAGTTCTGTCGGTTACGACCTTAGTAGGTGTCGACTACCCGAGTACGACCAAATTTCCTTTATAACGGACGTAGGATTATCCGCTCATCAAGGAAGAGGTGCCCACGACCTTGATAAGCGGATGGACTAACTGTATTGGTCAAAATTTGGTTCACGTTTAGTGAGGACGACGGTCGATATCGAAGTATAGATCGACCAACGGTTAAGAGTCCGTGGTCTTAGTTCAAGTAAAGATGAGCACAAAACCTTAGTGGCGGCCGCCCAGTTATGATTTAAAGATGAGAAATATTCTAATAGAATATTCCCTCCCTTGTACTTTTTAGGATTTCTCTAGGAATGTCCAATATATATAGAACACTAAGAGAGAAAAAAGGGGCATCAGTGTATCTCAGAAAGAATACTTTGTATTGTTTACTGTTGAAAGAATATATACTCCTTGTCTTATCTATTGATTCCAAAGTTAAGAATCACCTTTCTATATCCTAGATCCAAGAACACAGAAGTTCTCTTACATTGTCTATCATTTGTTCAGCCGACAAACAAGACTTTTGGCATTCAACACGTGGTATTTAGGCGCATAATCATCCGTTATTACTCTTATTGCCATTGCATGCATTTATTTCATACCTTTACCCATATATTCATTGTCAATCATTGTTAGTCTCCTAGTTCAACATTTATTGCTGCATTTTTACTCCATTCAAGAACATGCACTTTCCTAGATCTAATAGTTATTAAGTTTAGCTAGGATTAACCCTATGTTTAAATCTAACAAACCTCATATTAAGTGTATTATCATATTTTTGGTAAAACACATTCGACCTGTCTTATTAATTTGTTCACAAACTCTACCAGATTGGTATGACTTTGTGATTGTTCATTAGTCATCAAACTTTACTATGTTGGCATGAGTTTGTGTTAATTGCATTCGGCCTTTTTGTTCAATTACCCACAAATAGTATAATCACTATAATTTGTCAGTGTTGTTCAATAAAGTATTTTTTTTGATTTGCAGTTTTTTAATTATCCAACATAAATTTATTCCAAGTGAGCTCATGTTGATCTGGTGGGTAATCGTATTGTGCAATACCCTAACTTACAGATGTAAATGAACACAAAAGAGTAAAAGAGGAACGATACCAGACTAATGAAGTCGACCAATGACCAAGTGCGTAATAAAGTACTTTATGGTCAATTTATATTGAGCTATTTTTAGAAACCACTATTATTTAGTGGGTATTTACTTCCTATAATTATCATATACATAAATAATTTCTATAGTTACTATTCAATCGTTATGGTAGTGTATTCATTGTATTCGCGCTGCTGTAGCAAAAAGCGCCTAAAACTCAGGGTAGTCCAGCTGTATGCGCATGTATTTCTCATGTATTTGCGTCATGTATTCATGAATACAACAACAAAAAGATCAGGGCAGTCCAGCTATACGTATGTGTATTCACATGTATTCACGCTGCTGTATTCAGGGGTAAACCCACGTCTAAGGTTCTGGGTGCTGCAGCACCCACTGACTCCGATGGGGACTCGATATACTAATATAGAATTTTTATGAAAACTGATTATATTAGCAAGCACCCATTAACTAAAAAGTCTAATGGGTGCTTTGGTTTGGAAGCTAAAGTTTGGGCGCTTGGATACCTATACGTTGCGAGATTTAATCTCGCTGGCAACGTTTTGTGTTTTCCAAAAACTAACACTTTTCCTTATTTAATGAATCATTGACTTCCTTGTTTGCTGATTTATTACTTACCTTCTTTAACTTTCTTTTTTCCCATTTTTTATGTCCTCTTGTTTACTATTTAGATGAGGAAAAAGAGAAAAAGAATCCTCCACTAGTTAAAATATTGGTAGGTTCTCAAAAGGCACCAAACCAAAATATTAAAACAGAATCTCTCTCGGGCCTCGACTTCTCCAGTTTTTCTGTTAGGTTACGCAGTAAACAACAAGTTTTCTTGACCTCTCCATCTCTAAATTAAAACACAAGGAACAAGGTAATAAGATTTGGTATTTTGATTTAAGCTAGGGATTTTTGGTATAAATGGAAATATTCTATCGAGGATATTGGGTTTTACAAATTACAAATCTTATTAGCTATTCTCTGTAAAATAAATTCAGTAATTTTTATATGAATGCACCCACTGATTGTAATTATTTTGCGGATAATAAACAATATTTATGTGAATTGGCAAAAAGTGAAAAATAAATTTATCTCTATTTCTCACTTAATTTCAAAACAGATTTATTTGGGGATAAATGTAGGTTATTAGCACCAGTTTGTGCGATAGATGAATTTATCCTCATTGGCTCATTGCTTCAAAAATTTGTAAGTTTTCATCTTATCTTCTGAACGAATAAATATTTCTAATATTTTTAGTGATAAAGAAGGGTGATCAATTTTTCGGTGTAATGTGGTTAAATATGTTGTTACTGCTTTATTATTTGTATTGTTATAAAGGGGCATGAGTTCCCTAATAGGATTTAGTTGAATTATTTGAATTGAATTTTAGGTAAAATTGAATAAATTGAGTCTTATTATGTAGGAATATTTCATCAATCTTTGTGAATCGAGATGGATATGTTTGTCACAAGAACGAATGTTGGCCAACCAATCCAAAAAATAACACTTTTCCTTATTTAATGAATCGTTGACTTCCTTGTTTGCCGATATATTACTTACCTTCTTTTACTTTCTTTTTTCCCATTTTTTTATTTCGTCTTGTTTACTTATTGTTTACCTTGAAAATGGTGTTAACAATTATATTTGATTTGTGGTTCTAAAAATACGTGATTTATTCTAATACTAGTTAATAATCAGAAAATGATAAGTGTAAGTAGTAAGAATGTGATAGCCAAACCAATATTGATGAAGGACTGAGGGCCTCGAGTTCAGTAATCTCGGGCTCTTGAGGTCAGTTGATGGCAATATATTATAAACAATAAATGAAAGAGAATAAATCTGAGAGATGTTGAGCACGTTCGAAAAAGTAGAGAATGTTCTATTCAGTAAATGTAGTGTCTTACAAGAATGTTTGGGGTCCCCTTTATATAGGAGGGGTGAATCCCAACATAGTACATGTCTAATTATGACAGAAAAATTCTATTGGTACAACTGTATAACGGCCTTGTACGGACTTGTACTATCTTTGCAGACCTTATCATCTCTAACCACGTGTCCATGGGAAATTCCCACCTTTCCATGACGGTCATCGATTTTACGCTGCTACGAGGTAGGCCGGGATAGGCCTTCGACATACATTCTCGAGGTATGCACTTCGGGGTCGAACTTCAGACTTCACTTCGAGCTTCTCGAGATCGGGTTGGGAATGCCATAGAGGCCTCGATATCGGGAGCCCCAGTATCGACCGTATACATACAGTCCCCGCGTTTCTTAGAATGAAATGATAAGAAAGGATTTGAATTCTTGGACTCTTCGATGTCCACATCATGACGTCAGTCACGTGAGGCCAGTGATGATGTGACAGAAAGGATGTGCAAGAGTCACGCCTGCACGATTCTCGAAAAGCTTTAAACCGAAAATGGCGGTTGGCCGTCCTTCTACCCTTTCCAACACACATAAATTACCCCTATAAATACCTCAATCCTTCACTCCTTAAAGATTTACCTTTCAGAACATCTTCAGATCTTTAGCATTTGTGTTTACATGCTCACTTCTTTCTTGTGTTCATCTCTCAACCAATTTCTTCTTCTTCTTCTTCTTAGATTTTACAGCAAAAATGGCAAAGACCTCTAAAACTGTTCCCCAAAAGGAGAAATCCCCTTCATCATAACGCTCGTCTAAGAGGTAAATAGTAGTGCTTCCCCGTGTTGAGGAGTGTATCCCCGGACCTTGTGAATCCTCTGATTTTAAGGTCGACAAACCTTCTCTGAGAGCGGGACGATGTGAACCCATATCTCGATAGATCAGCTTGATAACTGAAACTGAGAAAGTGAAGGTTGACTGCCCTTGAGGGGAGGCGGTGCAAGTAGAGATTCCTTCACGCGAAAAAGACATAACCACACACAAAGCCGGTTTCCTTAGTGTATACACATATCCTTTCACCTTAGGTCTGGTAAAATCCCCTTCGCCACCGATAGACCCAGTGATCCTCGATTTCTGCAGACAATATCGGGTGACGCTTGGAAAAATCTATCCATCATTCTGGCACATCATTTATCTGATTAGGTATTTCTCAAAGATGGTCGAGCGGATGCCTTTTACCCTTGTCAAGACCTAAATTCCCAACCTTAGGGATCGTGATGGCGCCTAACACCACACTTGCTAGGCAAGTCAATATAAGAATTCGAATAAATACTTTGCATTATTTATCCATTTAGACATAATAAAACAACCTAAAGTAAAATGAATCTATTGGTTTTCGATGAATAATTTTCAGAGATAAAATAATGAACAATTAAATAAAACGAACCACGAACTAATTTTATAAATAACTCTAAGACTACCCCAAGGTCTGGTGTCACAATTCATGAACTACTAAAGAATACTACAAATAATAGGCAGAAGGAAATAATGTAACTGTTTTGAATATAATAAAACAACGTTATGAAAATAGGAGAAGACTCTCGGGATCCGCGAACGCCGGCAGATATACCTCGTGTCTCCTAATAAACGAATAGACGCTCTAAATATCTCTACTGCTGATCGGTACTTGGATCTGCACAAAAGAGTGCAGAGTGTAGTATCAGTACAACCGACCCCATGTACTAAGTAAGTGCCGAGCCTAACCTCGACGAAGTAGTGATGAGGCTACGGCGGGGCATTAACAACATATAACCTGTGATAATAATATATACAATAACACAATAAAATAATTCAACACGAACAAGAAAAATATAACTGAGAAAATAAATATAAAGCAAGAAAGAAATCTAAACAATTAATTAAGTACTGCAACAAAAATAAAATAAATCAGCCGCCTTTCCCAGGCCTCAGCTATAACCAACTCTCAAATAATTTCCAAGTTCTCAAACTTTACTTCAAAATAATCACATGTACGAAATATAAGAAAAACTGCAGAGTAAATCAAGAATTTCCAAATCATTTAAAGTTTAAAAATCAGTAAAAACACCATTATTCCTCATTTTCACAGTCTTGTTTCGGCGTGCAACCCGATCCCACCTATTCACAATATCACAATCAATTATCCACCCTCATCACATTAATTATCCACTTTTATCACACCAATTATTCACCCTTATCACACCAAATATCCACCCTTATCACACCAATTATTCACCCTTATCACACCAAATATCCACCGTTATCGCACCAATTATTCACCCTTATCACACCAAATATCCACCCTTATCACACCAATTTTGATGCAAAAATTTCAACCAGGAAACAGTATAGCCCGTAGGCTTTAAACAACAACAAATGTAAATAATAAAAAGAACCATCATGAATATATACATATTCCCAAAAGCAGTGTCAGACTGTTCAGCATTTCTATGACCCAAGAGAATCAAATACACAACCAGTACTCTTCCAAAATAACCAAAATAATATTTAACAACAAGGTAATGAGGCCTAGTAGTCCTGGAAACAATAACTAACAAATAATAATTAAGACCAGGATCAATTAATTTGGGATCAGGAAAGGGATCATGTTTAACAGGCAATTTGGGTGGTGCATAGATACTCGTCACCTCACCTATACACCACGCCCATGCATTTCACATAGCAAACAAGTGAGGATTCTTATTCCCTCAAGTCAAAGTTAGACCAAACACTTACCTCAATTTCGCAGGTCACTCACTGCTCAATTACTGCTTTTCCTTTTGAATTCACCTCTAACTTGCTCGAATCTAGTCATAATTAACTCAATGTCATCAATCTATGCTAAAGGAACTAACTTTATTGAAAAATATATTGTTTCCTAAGTTTTCTAAAGAAAAAGTGAAAATCCGATCCCGGTCCCACTTGGTCTAAACTCGGGGCGACCAAATTACATTTACTCATTCACCCACGAACCCAAATATGCTATTAGTTTTGAAATTCGACCTTAATTCGATGTAAAAATTCGATTTTTTATGAAATTTCCGAATTCTACTCAAACCCTCAATTTTTACCATGAAAATTTCTTAGTTTTTGCTTTAAAAGTGATGAAAAATAGTGAGGAATTGAAAGAACAAAGTTTAGAATTGATTACCTATGACTTGGGGATGATAATTGTTGAAGAAAATCGCTATTACGGCTGAAGATCTCAAAAATATGGTTAAGAAGGAGGTCTGCCCGATTTTTAAAAAGATTTTTATATTAGCTGGGCTGAAGACCTATGCGATCACCTAGAGTATGGGAAGCTGGGCAGTGCGATCGCTTGAGCACCAGTGCGTCCTCATAGAACACATGGCTCCCTTTCCCCAGGCCTGCTTTTACACTGTGCGATTACGTGGGGTACTATGCGGTCGCTTAGCACAACCCAGATGAAGCTTCGCGATTGCATACACATGGCTGCGTTCGCACAGTACGCCAAAGGAGTCCTACTGAGACTACACTATGCGATCGCAATACTACCTATGCGATCGCATAGTACAAAACCTGGACACCAGAAAACATAAAATCGATAACTTTCTTTAAGTGTAAAACACCACGTGGCCTATCCGAAACTCACTCGAGCCCTCGGGGCTATAAACAAAACATGCACACAAGTCTAAAAATATCATACGTACTTGCTCGTGCGATCAAATCGCGAAAATAACATGTAAAACTATGAATTAAATATCAAAACTCATCATTTTCAACAATAACTCTCAAAGTTCATAATTTCTCAACCGGATATCCGAATCACGTCAAACGAATTCCGTTTTTCATCAAATTTCACAGTTAACCTTTTAATATCACAAAAAATCTGTACGAGGCTCCAGAACCAAAATATGGGCCCGATACCAATGATTTCAAATATTATTTCTTTTCTTTAATTCATAAACATTTTAGCAAAATAATATCTTTCAAAAATTGATTTCTAAGGCTTGGGACCTCGGATTCATTTCCGGGCATACGCCCGAGTCCCATATTTTACTACGGACCTCCCGGGATCGTCGGAACACGGATACTGGTCCGTTTACTCAAAATGTTGACCGAAGTCAACTTTTATCAAATTTAAAGTCTAGAAATCACTATTTCTCATATTTTCACATAAAAGCTTTCCGATTTCACGCCCGGACTGTGCATGCAAATCGAGGTATTTAATTTTAGTGTTTTTATGGCTATTAAGCATAGAACGAAGTCTAATTTTCTAAAACGACCCTTTTGTTCATCACAATCTCCACCTCTAAAATACACGTTCATCCTCGAACGGATATATAAATTTACCTGAATTTGCAAACAAGAATGGATATCTACTCTGCATGTCCGACTCGGACTCCCAGGTAGCTGCCTCAACGGGCTGGCCTCTCCACTGCACTCGAACTGAAGGATAACTCTTAGACCTCAACTGACGAACTTGCCGGTCTAAAATGGCTACCGACTCCTCCTCATAAGTCAAGTCTTTGTCCAATTGGATAGAGCTGAAACCTAACACGTGGGACGGGTCACCATGATTTTTCAGAGCACAGACACATGGACTACCGGATGAACTGAGGATAACCTTGGAGTCAATGCAAGTCTATAAGGTACCTTCCCCCCTCTATCAAGAATCTCAAACGAACCGATATACCTAGGGATCAACTTACCCTTCTTCCCAAATATCATAACAACCTTCATGGGCGACACATGAAGCAATAATCTCCAACCCTGAATGCCACATCATGAACCTTATGATCGGCATAACTCTTTTGCCTAGACTGAGCTGCACGAAGTGTTTCTTGAATAATCTTGACCTTATCTAAGGCCTCCTGAACTATGTCTGTACCCAACAACCGACCCTCTCCCGGCTCAAACCATCTGACTGGCTATCTGCACCGTCTACCATACAATGCCTCATAAGGAGCCATACGAATGCTTGACTGATAGCTATTATTGTAAGCAAACTCCACTAACGGCAAGAATTGAACCCACGAGCCTCCAAAGTGAATAACACAAGCGCGAAGCATATCCTCCAATATCTGAATGGTACGCTCGGACTGCTCGTCAGTCTGAGTGTGAAATGCTATACTCAACTCTACTCGAGTACCCAACTCACGCTGAACTACCCTCCAAAAGTGCAAAGTAAACTGCGTACCTCGATCCGAAATGATACACATAGGCACACCATGACGATGAACAATCTCTCGAATGTATATCTCTACCAACCACTCTGAAGTATAAGTACTTGCAACAGGAATGAAATGGGTTGATTTAGTCAGCCTATCCACAATAACCCAAACCGCGTCGAACTTCCTTTGAGTCCGTGGGAGTCTAACAACGAAGTCCATAGTGACATGCTCCCATTTCCCCTCAGGAATATCTATCTGTTGAAGCAAACCACCAGGTCTCTGATGCTCGTACTTTACCTGCTGACAATTTAAGCAACGAGCCACATATGCCACAATGTCCTTTTTCATCCTTCTCCACCAATAATGCTGCCTCAAATCTTGGTACATATTTGCGGCACCTGGGTGAATATAATACTTAGAACTGTGAGCCTCCTCAAGGATCAAATCACGAAGGCCATCAACCTTAGGCACATATAACCTACCCTGCATCCTCAAACCACCATCATCTCCAACTGCAACCTGCTTGGCATCACCGTGCCGAACTGTGTCCATAAGGACCGCCGAATGTGGGTCATCATCCTGCCGCTTCCGAATACGGTCAATTAATGAAGACAGAGCAATGGTACAAACTAGAACACTGCTGGGGGAAATAGCCAACCTCACGAACTGATTAGCCAAAGTCTGAATGTCTGAAGCCAACGGTCTCTTGCCAACTGGAATACGCAAGACTGCCCATACTCACCGCCTTTCCACTCAATGCATCGGCCACTACATTGGCCTTCCCTGGGTAGTACAATATGGTGACATCATAATCTTTAAGCAACTCTAACCATCTCCGCTGCCTCAAATTTAGATCTTTCTGCTTGAATAAGTACTGGAGGTTGCGATGGTCGGTAAAAACTTCACATGGCATGCCATAAAGATGATGCCTCCAAAATTTTAATGCATGAATAATGGCTGCCGATTCTAAGTCATGATCAGGATAATTCTTTCATGAACTTTCAACCGTCGAGACACATATGAAATCACCCTGCCATCCTGCATTAATACTGCTCCAAGTCCAACTCGGGAAGCGTCACAATATACCGTGAAAGAACCTGAATCTTATGGTAACACCAACACCAGAGCGGAAGTCAAGGTTGTCTTGAGCTTCTGAAAGCTCGCCTCGCACTCATCTGACCATCTAAATTGGGCACCATTCTGTGTCAATTTAGTCATAAGGGTTGATATAGATGAAAACCCCTCCACAAAGCTACGGTAGTAACCCGCCAAACACAAGAAACTCCTAATCTCCGTGGCTGTCATGGGTCTAGGCCAATTCTTGTCCGCCTCTATTTTCTTAATAGTTGTTCATAGCCAATTACCGAATTATCAAACAACTTCACATTAACAATAATCTCCTTTCAAACCTTCACGATACTGATAACGAGATGTGATTCATGAAGACCTCATAATTATATACCCTAATTAACGTATCTCATTTAACGCCACACGGATGGGCTCATACCTCGTAGGTCAAATCTCAATAATTATAACAGGGATTTGGCAAATTATGCACATTTAATTAATAAATTTATTTCTTTATTTATTTATTTACTTATTATTAGTATTACTTTTATTATTATTTATTCATTCATTATTATGATTATTATCATTATTTTGTACATAAATTGTTGAATAAGCCTAGCAGGTATGACTCCCTACCAATATGATAGTAAGATTTTAATTCACAAGGGAGAATTTAAACACAAGAATTTCCATCACAAGGATCTCATCCTTACATAACTTCCCCCGCGGTTCATAGCCCGATTTAAACATCTCAAATCATATTACAATGCATGGATCTCGTCCTCAATTCTGAATCACAAGCAACATGTGTATCGTGCCAATCGAAACATTCCATTTCCTTCCTTTAAATATTTTTCATTAAACAAAATTACAACACGTAATGATAGACGTAGTTATCTCCATAGAATTTCTCAATTCAAGTATTCACATAAGTAGATTCTTAAAGTTACGAAGCTCACCCAAGAGTGGAGCATATTAGAAGAATTTTATTAGATACGCATAACCGAATTACGTTTAGGAAATCATCACTCTATAAGAATTAGAGATTTTTCTTGTAATGACACCATTTAATGTAACGACCTCAGCCATACCATAGAAAATATACCAACATGCTAGGTCTCCACCTCTAGGAGTCTGACCTCCACCTTTGACATCCCGACCCCATTTTCCCTAACTTGTCATATAGTTGAGTTGTAACTACAATGGGGCACGTAGCCTGAGTGCACTGATGAAATATGACTCTCCCAAGTCTAGTACAGTTTCTGCCACTAGCTGAAATAAGGTATTATCTTGCCTTGAGTCGGACAAAAATTTTACAATTATAATTGAGTCCTTTAATGAGTCTGTGAACTTGCTCTCTAGCTATATGAACCAAAGTAGGAGTATGACGGGCTAACTTATCGAAGCCGATGGAATATTCTGACACCCTCATGTGACCTGACACAACCGTTCAAACCTTATGCGCTCCGTATTATGGAGAGTCCGAGAAACAAATCTTTCAAAAGCATTTATGAGAACTGAGTCAAGCAATTGATGCTTCATTGGCTGGTCATCCTCTTCGTAGGCTTGTCACAAACACCGCCGGCCAATTTCTTCTTTTACCATGCTAACTCAACACTGCTGAGCTACCCCCTTTATTCATATACTTTTTTCATCATTCTTTTGGGGTAACTCTCATCTCTGTTGATGCACAATGATCCCAAAAGTAGAGCTCTATACAGAAAAACCTTGGCACAAAACATATAGTATAGAAGCTTGTTAACCACTGTACTCCCTCTGAAGCACCCCATAATCCGCAACCGTGACTTCCACACTGAGTAAACCTTTTGTAGATTTAAAGTTGGATATATAACTCCTTTGGTACTGAGGTATAAGGTTATTAATGAGGTGGATATACTGCAAGTCCCGACTTTATCTCTTGCAAAATCTCAGGCGTTATACATTCCAGGCCAAAACCGATATAACCTATGACCCCGTAATCTATTCCTTGACGGTGGACTTCCCCACTTGGCATGAAGTCCTAGGTCACAATGTCTAATAATACACAATGTTAAACTCCACAGCTCATATAAATCAACCAGATGCCAAGGTCTGTTGCACCCCTACATGATTCACTAGGTGATCTCTCACTACGTCCGCATCTTCAGTCAGAGCCACAACTAGTCTAGTAACTACATAATCATCCCACCACCTCTTGGTGGAATCCGTCATCTGAAACACAACAAAATCAACCCCATTGCTTTCAACTATTCCCTTGTTATGCAATACTGGAGTAGCTATAAATTTTCTGGAATATGGACTAGTACAACCTGTACCTATTGAGCTAGAACCTCCGTGTCTAGATCCATATGAGGCTTTACAATAGGTGCTGATGTTCGAGCCCTAGAGTGAGCTTTGCTTCTGCCTCTTCCCCTAATTATAACTGTCATTGGGACTTCATCTCTTGTACGGTTGTAGACGCTTCACATGTTGTCAAGATTTGTGAGAGGATAAGAATAGGCAAGTTCAATCATCAATGGTAGAATAAATTCGCACGATGGAGTAGAACAGAAGTGATATTGTTCCTAAATTCATAGCCTCTGAGAGATAAGTACAGACGTGTCTGTACCGATCCTTCAGACTCTACTAAGTTTGTTCGTGAATTGTGAGACCTATGCAACCGAGAGCTCTGATACCAACTTGTCACGATCCAAATTCCCAACCTTAGGGATCGTGATGGCGCCTAACACCACACTTGCAAGGCAAGCCAATGTTAGGATTCGAATAACTACTTTGCATTATTTATCCATTTAGACATAATAAAACAACCTCAAGTAAACTGAATATATTCCTTTTTGATGATAATTTTCAGAGATAAAATAATGAACAATTAAATAAAACGAACCACGAACTAATTTTATAAATAACTCTAAGACTACCCTAGGGTCTGGTATCACAATTCACGAACTACTAAAGAATACTACAAATAATGGGCTGAGGGAAACAATTTAACTGTTCTGAATATAATAAAACATCGTTATGAAAATAGGAGAAGACTCTCGGGATCTGCGAACGCCGGCAGATATACCTCATGTCTCCGAATAAACAAATAGCCTCTCTAAATATCTCTACTGCTGATCGTTACCGGGATGTGCACAGAAGAGTGCAGAGTGTAGTATCAATACAACCGATCCCATGTAATGAGTAAGTGCCGAGCCTACGAAGTAGTGACGAGGCTACGATGGGGCATTAAAAACATATAGCATGTGACAATAATATATACAATAATGCAATAAAACAATTCTACACGAACAAGAAAAATATAACCGAGAAAATAAATATAAAGCAAGAAGGAAATCTAAACAGTTAATTAAGTACTAAAACAAAAATAAAATAACTCAGCCGCCTTTCCGAGGCCTCAGCTATAACCAACTCTCAAATAATTTCCAATTTCTCAAGCTTTACTTCAAAATAATCACATGTACGAAATATAAGAAAAACTGTAGAGTAAATCAAGAATTTCCAAATCATTTAAAGTTTAAAAAGCAGTAAAACACCATTATTCCCCATTTTCACAGTCTTGTTTCGGCGTGCAACCCGATCGCACCTATTCACAATATCACAATCAATTATCCACCCTTATCACACCAATAATTCACCCTTATCGCATCAATTATCCACCCTCATCACATTAATTATCCACCCTTATCACACCAATTATTCACCCTTATCACACCAAATATCCACCCTTATCACACCAATTATTCACCCTTATCACACCAAATATCAACCGTTATCGCACCAATTATTCACCCTTATCACACTAAATATCCACCTTTATCACACCAATTTTGATGCAAAAATTTCAACCAGGAAACAGTATAGCCCGGAGGCTTTAAACAACAACAAATGTAAATAATAAAAAGAACCATCATGAATATATACATATTCCCAAAAGCAGTGTCAGACTGTTCAGCATTTCTATGCCCCAAGAGAATCAAATACACAACCAGTACTCTTCCAAAATAACCAAAATAATATTTAACAACAAGGTAATGAGGCCTAGTAGTCATGGAAACAATAACTAACAAATAACAATTAAGACCGGGATCAATTAAGTTGGGACCGGGAAAGAGATCATGTTTAATAGGCAATTTGGGTGGTGCGTAGATACTCGTCACTTCACCTATACACCACGCCCATGCATTTCACATAGAAAACAAGTGGGTATTCCTATTCCTTCAAGTCAAAGTTAGACCAAACACTTACCTCAATTTCACAGGCCACTCACCGCCCAATTATTGCTTTTCCTTTTTAATTCACCTCTAACTTGCTTGAATCTAGTCATAATTAACTCAATATCATCAATCTATGCTAAAGGAACTAACTTTATTAAAAATATAATTTTTCCTAAGTTTTCTAAAAAAAAAAATGAAAACCCGACCTCGGACCCGCTTGGCCTAAACTTGGGGTTCGAACCAAATTACGTTTACCCATTTACCCACGAACCCAAATATGCTATTAGTTTTGAAATTCGACCTTAATTTGATGTAAAATTCTATTTTTTATGAAATTCGCTAATTTACTCAAACCCTAAATTTTTACCATGAAAATTCTTAGTTTTTTCTTTAAAAGTGATAAAAAATAGTGAGGAATCTGAAGAACAAAGTTTAGAATTGATTACCTATGACTTGGGATGATAATTGTTGAAGAAAATCGCTATTAGGGCTGAAGACCTCGAAAATATGGTGAAGAAGCAGGCCTGCCTGGTTTTCAAAAGGCTTTTTATATTAGTTGGGCTGAAGACCTATACGATCGCAATACCTGGGTCGCGATCGCATAGAGTATGGCAAGCTGGGTAGTGCGATCACGTGAGCACCAAGGCGTTCGCATAAAACACTAGGCTCCCCCTCCCCAGGCCTGCTTTTACACTGTGCGATCGCGTGGGGGACTATGCCATCGCATAGCACAACCCAGATGAAGCTTCGCGATCGTGTACACATGGTTGCGATCGCACAGTGCACCAAAGGACCCCTACTGAGACTACACTATGTGATCGCAATACTACCTATGCGATCGCGTAGTACAAAAACCTGGACACCAGAAAACATAAAGCCAACAACTTTCTTTAAGTGTAAAACACCCTGTGGCCTATCCGAAACTCACCCGAGACCTTGGGGCTCTAAATAATACGGACTTGCTTGTGCGATAAAATTGCGAAAATAAAATCACAGAGAGAGAAAGTCTTGCCATGGCCTCGCCGGCCACTGCCCAGCCTTTAATGGAGGTTGGGCAGTCGCTTCACAACCCTAAACCACTACCTCAATCATCTACAAACCCTAATACAATCCATACTTACGCAAATCTGCTCAAACCACAAGCTTTAAATGCTCCCATGCACGTAACTACCCTAAACCTAAAACCAGTCGAGGTTTTACATGGAGAACCAATGGTGAGATGGAAGAAATCGGAGGTTCAACAATCAATCATACAACAAGGATTACATCTGGCTGTTCTGGGCAAATTCTCATATGGCAAAC